>JAVXUO010002889.1:17500-292500 GCA_033065855.1 Escallonia rubra
AAAATAGATTAAGATATTTAATCTGCCTCAAAAAGTTCAAAACTGATTAAATTCATAATCCTGAAAATTGAGGGTTATGAAATAATCACTTTTCTCAAAATCAGGTTTGACCTTCTAATTACCATACCGTCTTCATATTTTTCACAAAAGAACATCTCATACCTTTTAACTAATTTATGAAAATTAGTATATTATAAGCACTGATGTGAGATAGTGGGTGTTTTTAATTTAAAGTAAAAAATAAACAACTTTTGTAGGTGAATGAAAATAACTTTTTGATAATTGATTTGTGCAGTATAATTTTTCACAAATAAAAGTTATCTTAACATTACCTTTCTAAAAGGATATTAGAAATTTATTTATTAAGTGTACTCCATGGTTATTTTGTAATCGTGAAACTGATTTAAGTACGTTTTATTCAAACACTTCTATAACTTTAAGCTAGTTTATATAATGTTTTACCAAACATTAAAGTGATTCTGCTTGAAGTAGATTAAATCTGATTTTGAAATCTGATTATGATTTAAGCAGAATTTTGCTTTTTAGAATCAATCCCAAACAGGCTCTAAGTCCACCCTGACTTAAAATTTGAATCGATTTTTGGTAAGAGTTAATTTTTTAAGTTATACAATGTTAAGGATTATCAAATGCATTTAATTGAAAATCATTGAAAGCTTTAAGTTTTTAGTGTTTAATTGTGTTATTAAACACACCCTAATACTTTTTCTCGCCGCTCAATCTCAAGTACATACTTCCCATATACTTATAACTGATATACTCATTAGTGCTATACGTGAGTAGCATTTTGTCAAATTATTTTTAAACTATCGTGCATGTCTACAAATAAAAAGTCAGTAACACTAGTGAAAGCAAAAAGATAACCCTAGAGGGGGGGTGAATAGGGTTTTAAGACTACTTTAAAAATTAACAAGTAAATACTACAAACTTAGAGAAGATATGAATGACACTTGAAAGAGCAACAAGAAACAAACTTCAAACACAATATCTTGAATAAACAAACTAACCAATCTCAAAACAAATGTAAAATGATAAAGTAAAGAGAGAAGGGTTTAGAGATACTTGACAAAGAGATTTAAATAGTTCGGCTTGATATACCCTTAAGCCTACGTCCACCCCTTCAAGGAAGTCCCTTGAAAGGCCCTAGAATCCACTAGTATGATCTTCCTTACAGGTCAAGATCGAACCTCTTACAATCCCTTGATGCCATGCCCACATCAAGAACAAGCTTTGACAATCCCAAAGCTCCAAAGCTTAACAATCCCAAGCTTTGATACAAGAAACTTTAGATGAATAAATGTGTACAATATTTCACTCTCGAGAAGTAGATGAGTACAAGTTTAAGCACTAGAACAAGAGAGATGAGTGTATGATGACTTATGAAAGTGTATATCTCTCAAATGTAAGCTCACAATAAATGCTCTCTTGAAATGGATGAGAAAACAATGAAAATCAAGAGAGATTGAACAATTGCTTTGATCTTTGAGAATATGAAAGATAAGAGAGCTTTGAATGCAATTGATGAATCAAAACTAAGCCCAAGATGAGTATTTATAGAGTTGGGAATAAATATGACCGTTTGGAGTTAGGTAGGGCAATTAATGCGCCAAACCGTAAATACAGTCGACTGTAATGCACCATTGCAGTCGACTGTAATCTCAAAGTAGCCGTTGTAAATTCAAATTTCCAACTTACAGTCGACTGTAATCCAATGCAGTCGACTGTAATGGGCTACTGGAAGTATTGCAGTCGACTGCATTCCAATGCAGTCGACAGTAATACCTCACTACCCAACTTGCAGTCAACTGCATTCCAGAAAATGCAGTTTCCTAGTTTTTAAAGAATGAAAAACTTTTATGCATGCAAGGGAAACCTATGGGCAAGTTCTAGGTATACAGTCATCGTAACGATCATCTCTCTACGTCTAGTTTACAAAGAAGGAAATAAAGCATAGTAAAGTTCAATCAACGAATTCCTTCTTCAATGCGTTCCGTTGAGAGTCTTTGAACGATTTCCTCGTCTAATTGTCCATTTGCATGAATATGAGATTGTTCCTATTGCTTCATCAACTCAATGCATGTTAGACAACATAATCATCAATGTTAGTTATCATCAAAATCAAATATAATCCTAGGTTAAATAACCGTAGGGTTAACAATCTCCCCATTTTTTATGATGGCAAACATTGATTCAAATAATATGAGATATATAAGATAATATGCGTAATGAAACATAACAGTCTCACTATAAGCCATAAGGGGTCATGAGAAGAGATCATGACAAACAGCTCCCCCTATCTTGAGCAATATAGGGCTCTCCCTAACTCAAGTAATATATGCTCATATCAAATCCACATAAGTATGAATTAACAATATATTCTCCCCCTTTTGACATCATTGAAAAAGATGAAGGGTGTGTGTGAAAGTGATCAACTTATGTATCCATCCATGGATAATTATTATAGCCAACAAGGGCATTCAAAAACAAGAAAGCATAAGTACTTGAATAATCATCACAAGGTATATCAAGACTGGTAATAATAGCACATAAAAACGTAATATAAATCAAAAGTGCAGCAAGAGAAGCGTGAAACAAAATGCTAAAATTTAGAATAACAACCCAAGTTCTAATGTAATACTTTGAATAGCATCCATGACAAGGTCTAAAATAATAAAGTTTGAAGACATAAGCATAAAGTATTAATCAAGTCCTAATGTCTCAAGGACCCGATGGTGGAGGTGGTGGATGAAAGATGTCCTCCTCGGGACACTGAATCCCACAATGATCCTCCATGGACATGCGAGGATCGCTTCATATTCGGAAGCAGAAGGACCGAAAAAATGCCCGCCTCATGAGTGCTCAGAATGACCAAGAAAGGTGGATCACGATCAGCCCTATCACCGGCATGTCCATGAGCATCAGCATCATCACCCTTATCATCCTCATCCTCATCCTCATCCTCATCCTCATCCTCATCCGCCATAGTAGTGTTCATGTCGGGCTCAAGCAAGAAACGATTGCGATCATCTAAAAGTTTCTTCCTACGAAGGGTAGAGCAGTCGAGTACATTGTGCCGAGTCACCTCAATATACTCACAGGGAAGAGGTATGTCAAAAGCAGCAAAAATGCGAGTGAGTAGGAGGCCGTAAGGTATAGCTAAGTCAGGATGAGAAGCGCTCCTAATCATGTTCAACATGATAAGACGAGAGAGGTTAAGCGGTGTACTCGAGCGAAAAAAGGCCAAGAGCTGAACGTCTATCTAAGAAACAAATGAAAGACCCCCAGCTCTAGGGATGACGTTGTGACCGATGACATGATGGAATAGTCGAGACAAAGGTGGTAGCTCACTAAGGGTGGGCTTATGTGCAGCCCTAATCTGTCGACTGTGAAGTGTGTGTCGAAGCTGGTCCTCGATGGAGAAAGGTCGGTCAAACCAATGTGATTGACCGGCGACAGGAATCATCTCTAGGGAAAATTAAAAACCAGTGTCGGGGATGTAACACCCCGATATTTTTGATTTAATTAGAAATTTTAGTGGCGAATATATTTTTTTATAGTTAGCGTTGATATTTTTATGTAGCCACTTTTAGCGGCAGTTAATGAAGCGACGTTATATCACAACCCATTAAAAACTTCTTGACATATTAAAATTGTAACTAATTACGTTGGACCCTTTTAAAACAATAAAATATTTTGGGTAAACTTTGAATAACTAACGAAACTTGGAGGGGGGTTTTTAGTAATTGTCCATTTAGGGTTTTATATCTTATACTATAGGGCAGCCGTTTCCCCGGCCCGCAGTTCTTCTCTTCTTCGGATTTGCGGCAGAGAGAGGGATCGAGAGAGAAAAAGAGAAAAGGGAAGAAGTGAATCTGCAGCGGAGGGTAAGAAAGAGAGCAGCTGTCCCAAGCTCTCTTCTATTTTTCTGAAGCTTGACCGAGAGAGACGGAAAGAGAAGAAATTCTTTCGGCGATCGGGATTTTTTTTCCGGTACGTTTCTAACCCCTACTTTGCCTCTAGTTTACTCGATATGATTTAATAAGGAGAAGGGATCTGGGTTTAGAGAGCAGCCGTGAGTGTGCGTTGCATGTATGTATACGTGAGTGTGTGGGTTTTATGGCTGTGAATTTGGGTTTAGATGCAGCCATGGCTGCCGTAGGAGTGAAATGATGCATGTTGTGGTGTGACTGTAACTGAAATTTTGAAGTGGTGTGCGTGGATGTGCGTGTTTGGGTTGTCATGGGTTGGCAAAAATGGTGGGTTGTATACAGGTTATGGGAGTGCGTTGGTGTAAAATCTGATGGCAGGCAGTATATATGGTTTGCAGTGTATATGGGGGAAGAAAATGGGTTCTTAGAGAGAGAGAGAGAGAGAAGGACCATGACTGCCATAAGTTGCTGCCTGGTTCATGAGTGCACGAGTGGGGTACTTCCTTGTGATCTGCTACTATGTGGGTTGAGAGAGAGGGAAAACCCACTGCCGTGCGGCAGTAGCTGTGAAGATGCATGAGTGCTGGGTAACAATGTGAGGTTTTGAGTGTATATAAAAGGAAATGGAAAGGAGCAAGACTGGAGCAGCCATTGCCGTGAAGTGGTTTGTGTGTGTTTAGATGATTGGTGCACAGCATAGTGCGTGTAGTTGTAGCAGCCAAGTGTGTGCAATGTGTGTGAGGAGATGTCTTCGTGGGATGGAAAATAGGTGCAAGGCAGCTCATGTATGAGTGGGTTCTGGGCTCGTTGGACAGGTTCTTCTTGGAGCTAGATAAATGAAATGGTGAGGGCTAATGTGTGGACACCCATGGTGCCATGAGAGTGAGGTACATGTGAGTGTTTCGTGTGTGTAGTGTTGTGTGCAGTGGAATTGTTGTAGGTGTGTGCGTTTTGACCCAACTGAGTATTTATGTGCGAGAGTGCGTTGTGTGTAATGGGGTGTTACATGGAGTGATGCATAGAGGTATCAGATTATGGGTGTGCATATGGGTAAATGCATGTGAAGTTTTGTGCCGTGTGTGTGTGTACACGAAATGGTTTAGGTGTGTAATTAGAGTGTGCCTGTGTGTGTGTTGGAGTGAGGGTTAGCACTGGGTTTGAATATTTCATCTGGGTGTTTTCTTGTGCCAGCTTGTATGTGCTAAAGTGTGTGGTGTTGGGTATAGTGTGTATATATGTGTCTCTGTGTGTAAAGGGAAATGAGAGAGATAGCCATGGTTATGAGATGAAAATGGGGAGCAAGGGAAGCCGCGTGAACAGTAATCATGAGCTGGTGAGTGTATTTTGGTTTGGAGATGATGTAAAGAGAAGAAAGAAAAAGAGAAGTACGGAGCGGGAATTTGGGTTCGCGTTAAATTCGACACGTACATATGTTAATGCACGCTTATTGTTAGGGCGTGAAAATTTTCAGTATAATACGTTAGACCATATTAGAATTGTTGGCAAAATTTCATAATTTTCTGAGATCGTATGAACTTTTAGTATTTTCTGTAATTTCAGATATGGAAAATTCTTTTGGAGTCTTTAAACCCTGAAAATGTTTTGGGAAAAATTATAGTAATGTTTTTATAGTACAATAAAAACTCAGTAAAAGTTTGGTGATTTTTGGAATTGATTTGTTATGATTTTCGTATCGCATTGTTTTTAACAATACGAAAAATCTAAAAATAGTTTTTAGGTCTTTTAAATTCTGATTTCAATTTCTATAATTTTTATATATATTTTAAAGTTCTTATAAAAATTATGGGACTTATGTTTCTGCTGGAAGTAATTATGGCTATTATTGGGTTTTTATTGTATTTAAAGAAATTATTTTAATTCAAAAATATTCAAAAATTCAGAAAATTCATATTTTGACTTTTAATAATGTTTTAAGCTATAAAAGTGTTTTAGTGTAAATTATTATAAATTTTAGAGTGTCGGTACCCGTTAAGGAGTGTATAGGATTTTCGGTCAAGTTGGCCGTGTGCGAGAACCGTTTTGAGTGCGCGATTTCGGAGAGAGTGGGTACGCAGTGGGTAGTTGATATTAGGGTTTATAGCGTATTTTGACATAAATTATGTTCTAACAAATAAATTGCTAATCTAGGTTTATTCAGAAAATATTGATCGAGGTTGGTAGCATCGCATAGCTTGGACCGAGGTAAGGGATTTCTATCCGAATCCCAATTCGTTATTCTGTTTTTAAATGCTTTATTATGGAATCTTTACAAAGTTCATTGAGCTCTGTTTTTATGATTGATATGAAAAATACTTTCGAACCGCCCATGAAACCCTAGCTTGAACCTTCTAGCGATTGATTGGAATTCTTTGTTTATTTTCATCTGTTTTATCAATTCAACTATCATAAAATATTTCGAATTCTATTTATTACTGCTCAATGTTGACATGAGTTAGTAACTTGGGGGCCATAAGGATGGTCTGTATTGTTGGAGTTATAATTAAGGATGGTCTGTTGGATGGGTTTAACTAGTACCTAGATGGTCTAGTCAGTGTACATATGCATATGCAAAGTGGTCGAGCACTGCTGGAGTGGCTTTGCTACAGTGTACTACTCATGTTCAATGTTTCTCATTTATGTTTTATTACACTTGAACTGTTTTGAATATTATCCATTCATGCTTTATTATATCCGAAGTGTTTCAAATGACTATTATTTAAGGGAATGAGTTGAATACTCATCCTTATGTTTATATCGTATTGTAGTGATTTCATCAAAAGCAAAATCCCTCAAAAAGTTTTTATTGGACTTGAATGTAAAATCGTTCGTTTTGTTTATCTTTGTCTAAGTGTTGTATTTCATTGAAAATACTCTTCAAAATTTTTATATGAAAAATCGTCTGAATCGTATTCTTATTTTTAAATCTTTGATCGACCTTACTGAGCTCTCGAAAGTTCATTCTCCCTTGACTTCCTTTCTGCATGTCATAGCCATCTTTAGGTTGAGGTTGCCTATGTGGATTAGAGTCAAGCAAGGAAAAAGAGAACTTTAAACTTTAGCCTTGGTAATTAGAACCCCTGCGTGGGTCATTATTGTGATTTAGATTTGTTAGTTTGGACTTGATGTTTCAACTATGATTAAGTCGATGGATTAGTTGCTCTGACAGATTGGTAGTATTTATTTTGTTTGAGTTGAGGATTTTATGATTTAGTGATTGATGGATCGAGTGTTAACGTTCCGGAAATTCCGGGATGTTACAGGGGAGGCCTAGAAGATCGGCTAGTCGTGACTGAGAGAATGAGAGACGCCGACCAAAGACATATGAAGTGAGTGTACACGACTCAGTGGAAATGCTCCAAGTCGGATTTGCATAAAAAAGACGGATTGCAGCAGGATATTATAGGATGGTGTTCCTATCAGTAAGGCGATCAAGATAGCAATCCTGAATGTGTCTAAGTACACCTATGCTAGAAAAAAATGGAGTGTCCAGACGCAAACCTGGAGCCAGAGGGGAAGAGATTTGAGCGGAGAAACGTTCTAGAGCCTCACGGTTTCGATAGCGGTTCCGGTCAAACTCTACCGTGATAGGCTCGGGCTCGGGCGCGGGTGCGGGTGCGGCTCGTGATCGGGATGAACTAGTGCGTGCACATTTCTCTCTAGCCATTCTTGAATCAATCTAACAAATTTGGAAAATAGAGAACATAAGAAATACGCAAAAATAAAAAATTAGGGTTTATGAAATGTTTGAAAAAATAAACCCTAGTTAATGCAATTTAAAAACATTTAGTACAAATTGAATGTAAGTAACTATGTTGAAGCAAGTAATATGTATAACTAAACATGAATGAAGAAATAAGACATCTAATTGCATGATCAATTTAAAAAAAAAATTGAAAGATGAAGAACCCTAATTTATGCAATTTGGGGAAAACCCAATTTTGGACAAATTGAAGGTAATTAACCATGTATAATCAAGTAAATGATGTAATTAAGCATGAATCAAGTGATCAATCATGTAATTGCTTAATTAATTGAAGAGATTTTGATATTACGAAAAACCCTAATTTATGAAATTTGGGGAAAATCGCTTTTTGCATGATTTTATGTAATTAAACTATGTAGGATCATGTAATATACATCCCTAAACATAAATTGAGCATCAAATCATATAGTAACATGCTTAATTGAGGTAGATGTGAAGAAATATCACCAAAGTGGGCAATTCGAATTTCAATAGATTATGAACAATGTAGGTGAAATCAATCAGAGAAAGTATGTAAAACATGTAAAAGAACAGGATTTAGGAAGGATTACATACCAATTTCAAGCCGATCTGCAAAGATTTGAGATCTATTGTGAGAGAAGAGAGAAATGGGTTCGAAAGGTTTGAGAGAGAAGTGAGGAATCTGCCGAAAAGGGTCAATTTATGCCCTTTCCCCGTAACGCAGTCGACTGTATTCAACACTTGCAGTCGACTGTATTTAACACTTGCAGTCGATTGTATTCATACATGCAGTCGACTGTATTGCCAAAAAACAAAAAGTCTTGAAATTGATTATGCTTATGTATATGTCAATAGAAATGTGTATGAAATAAGTTAAACACAAAGGATGTAAATGAATATCAATAAGCTCAATAATTTCGAGAGAAAATAACCAAAACATGCTATAAGCATATGAAATAATGCTCAAGCATGTAAAGTGCAACTTGCATGTTTGAACCACAAGATGTATAACAATATAATTACATAGGTGAAGACATGCCAAGTTCTCTTCTAAGAGCAGTAAACCTCTTCGAATCTAACGGTTTAGTGAAGATATCCGCTATTTGGTGATTTGTGTCCACGAAATCGAGAACGATATCGCCTTTTTGCACATGATCACGAATAAAATGGTGTTTGATTTCTATGTGCTTTGTGCGTGAATGTTGGATGGGATTTAATGGCACTAGAGTTATCGCATAAGATAGGTATGTGATCATACTTGAGTCCAAAGTCCAAAAGAGTTTGTTTCATCCAAAGAATTTGTGCACAACAAGCACTAACCGCCACATATTCGGCTTTAGTGGTAGAGAGTGCAACCGAGTTTTGCTTTTTGGAACTCCAAGAAACAAGAGAGTGACCTAGGAATTGGCAACCTCCACTAGTGCTTTTCCGCTCGGTTTTACAACCGTCATCGGAGTAACCAACTAGGTCAAAGAATGATGTGTTCCTAGGAAACCATAACCCTAAGTCGTGAGTGCCCTTAAGATATCTATGGATTCTTTTGATGGCTACCAAATGAGATTCCTTAGGGCAAGCTTGAAATCTAGCACAGAAACAAACACTAAACATTATATCGAGTCTACTTGCGGTAAGGTAAAGGAGTGATCTGATCATACATCGATAGCGCTTAATATCAACATCCTTACCCTTTTCATCTTTATCAAGCTTTAATGATGAGCTCATTGGAGTGTCAAAAGCATTTGATTTTTCCATGTCAAATCTCTTGAGTAGCTCTTTGGTGTAATTAGCTTGGTTGATAAAGATTCCATCTGTGCTTTGTTTGATTTGCAATCCAAGGAAGAAGTTTAGTTATCCCATCATGCTCATTTCAAACTCCTTACTCATACAAGAAGAAAATTCTTCGCACAAGGATCCATTACTAGCACCAAATATAATATCATCAACATAAATTTGCACCAACAATAAGTCCCTGTCCTTAGATTTTATAACGAGAGTGGTGTCAAGTTTTCCTCTCGAAAAATCATTTTCCAAAAGAAAGCTACTTAGCCTTTCATACCAAGCTCTAGGAGCTTGTTTTAAACCATAAAGAGCTTTGCTAAGCTTGAAAACATGGTTTGGAAAGTTTTCATGTTCAAAACCGGGAGGTTGAGCCACATAAACCTCCTCCAAAATAAAACCATTTAGAAAAGCACTCTTGACATCCATTTGATAGAGTTTAAAATATTTATAGCAAGCAAAAGCTAAAAGCATTCTAATAGACTCAAGTCTAGCAACCAGTGCATAAGTCTCATCAAAATCAATTCCTTCCTCTTGGTTATAACCTTGGGCCACTAATCTAGCCTTGTTTCTAACCACGATTCCAGATTCATCAAGTTTGTTTCTAAAAATCCATTTTGTGCCTATAATCCTAAAGTTTTGAGGTTTAGGCACAATGGTCCAAAATTGATTTCTTTCAAATTGAACTAGCTCTTCTTGCATTGCAAGCATCCAAGATTCATGATGTAGAGCTTCGGAGAAGTTCTTCGGTTCAATTTGGGAAAGAAACACTAAATTAACATGTTGTTGAAGAGAGCGTCGAGTTCTTACCCCACTCGAAGGATTACCTAAGATTTGATCGCTTGGATGGTCCTTTTTGTAAGTCCAATCTTTTGGTAATGCTTGAGAGTTGTCTAAGTTTGAGGCATCATTGATTGCTTCCTCGTTTCCCCCTTGAGAGCTTGATTGTTGCTCTTCTTGAATAATTTCTTTGGGGTTGTCTTGTAGTGTTTCACTTATATCCAAAGTTCTCATGGCATTGTTCACATCATCTACATTAACAATGTTAGTCATCCGAAGAAAAGGATTAGTCTCATCAAAAGTAACATTAATGGATTCTTCAACAACCAAAGTACTTTTATTATAGACTCTATATGACATACTATTATTAGAGTAACCAAGAAAAATACCCTCATAAGTTTTGGAATCAAATTTGCTAAGGTGATCCTTTGTATTTAAAACAAAGCATTTGCAACCAAAGACTATAAAAAAGCTCACCTTAGGTTTCTTATCATTGAAAAGCTCATAAAGGGTTTTTAACAAAAAAATTCGCAAGATAACTCTATTAAGAACAAAACAAGCACAATTGATCGCATCCGCCCAAAAGTACTTAGGTAAACCATATTCGTTAAGCATTGTTATTGCCGCTTCTTGCAAAGACCTATTCTTTCTTTCGGCAACACCATTTTGTTGAGGAGTTCTAGGAGACGAAAACTTATGTGATATACCAAAGTCATCACACAAAACTCCTATTTTTGAATTTTCAAATTCTCTACCATGATCACTTCGAATGTGGGTAATCAAATATCCTTTTTGATTTTGAACACGTTTTGTAAATGAAGTGAACACGTTTAGAGATTCATCTTTGGTAGCCAAAAAGAAAGTCCAAGTATAGCGAGAATAGTCATCAACAATAACAAAACAATATGATTTACCACCAAGACTAGTAGTAGGGATTAGTCCAAACAAATCCATGTGAAGTAATTGCAAGGGTCTAGAAGTAGATACCATTTTCTTCGGTTTGCGAGAGACTTTCTTTTGCTTACCCATTTGACAAGCATTGCATACTTTATCTTTCTCAAACTTGATCTTCGGGAGACCCTTCACAAGTTCTTTGCTTGAAATATCCTTCAAATGCTCCATGTGCATGTGACCAAGTCTTCGATGCCAAAGCCAAGATGTTTCACTAATAGCACTAAGACACTTGACATCTTGGTTAGCTAAATCATTTAATTGAATGGAGTAAACATTATTATCTCTACTACCTACCAAAATAGTTTCATTGTTCTTCAAGGATAGTATAGTGCAATGAGAAGCCTCAAAGATAACTTAAAAACCTTTATCACTAAATTGACTAATACTTAGCAAATTATGCTTCAATCCTTCAACATATAACACATTCTCAATTGAATGTGGTTCCTTACCAATAGTTCCTTTACCTTTGATTTTTTTTTTTTTTTTTTCACCAAAGGTCACATTTCCTCCTTCTTTAAGATCAATCGAGGTGAAAAGAGATATGTTGCCGGTCATATGTCTTGAGCATCCACTATCAAGAATCCACTTCTTGCTACTAGATTTTGCTTTGAGACATACCTATAAACACAAATCAAGTAGTGACTTTTGGTACCCAAATTTTCTTGGGTCCTTGGGTGTTAGTCTTGCATTTGTATTCTTGACCTTTCACAATCCACATTTTCTTTCTACCTCTAACAAAAACAATTCTACAAGGACAATGATTAGTCGTATGCCCTTTCTTGTTGCACCAACCGCAATGTGTAAAAGGTGTGCAATAGTTCTTTGGTCGTTTTGTATGAATATTCAACCTAGCTTGTTGTTGCAAAATTTTAGGAGGCATGGCCATGGGATCTAATCCAAGACCACCTTTGTTTAGGCCAATTCTTTGGCGTCCAAGCATGACATCCAAATTGTTTTGACCATCAACAAATTTTTCAAGACATTTTTTCAAATCACAAATCTCAACTTTTAAATCTTCATTTTGTTTTTCTAAAGCCAAAGTTTTGGAAGAGATTTGCTTTGAGCTAGGAGTGTTAACAAATAATTCAACCAAATCGTTATTCACATATTTCACATATAAATGGTTGGAAATGCATTCATTCTTGGCATGCAACTTAGCATTTTCCATTATCAACTTCTCAATTTGCTTATTAGCTTCATGGAATTTCTTAGACAAAATAATATTTTTCTTGAAATTTTTTTTGGATTCCTCATATAAGCTATCATAAGCATCTTCAAAGCTTTCATTATCACTATCCCTACCGGAAGAAGAGCTTACCTCATCATTTGCCATGAAGCATACGTTTGCTTGATCATTCTTCTCATTGTCATCATCACTTGAATCAAAGTCACTCCATGTTGAAATATGTTCGGCATTCATTGCTCTTTCCTTCTCCTTGTTTTCTTTCTTAGAGAATTGTCTTCTTTTAGCTCTTTCCCATACATCTCTTCTTTCCTTCTTCTCCCTTTTGTAGATAGGACAATCCATCTTCATGTGTCCCGGCTTGTGGCATTTGTAGCAAAGCTTCTCTTCGTTGCTAGCATTTTGTTGCCTTCTCCCATCATTCCTTCTAAATCTTAAGAACTTCTTAAAGTTCTTTGCAACCATTGCAATATCCTCTTCATCAAATTCTTCATCATCATCACTTGACTCAAGGTTTGAAGATGAAGCTTTAAGAGCAATTGATGTAGGCTTCTTCTTGACGTCCTCTTGATCAAAGGTCTTGAGTTGCATTTCGTACGTCATAAGTGAGCACATCAATTCATCAAGAGGAAAGATATTGAGATTCTTTGATTCTTGGATGGCGGTGATCTTTGCATCTCAAGCTCTTGGTAAGGATCTAATCACCTTTCTTACAAGATCACCATTAGTGAATTCTTTGCCTAATTGCTTCAAAGGGTTCACAATGTTAGTAAAAACGAGTATTCATATCCGTAACGGATTCATTTGAAAGCATATGGAATAACTCATAATCTCTAAATAATAAGTTCATCTTGGAATCTCTAAGAAGAGAAGTCCATTCATGAGTGACTTGAAGAGTATCCCAAATAGTCTTAGCGGAATTACACATAATGACTCTATTGAGTTCATTAGTGTCTAAAGCACAAACAAGACAATTTTTCGCTCTAGCATTCATACAAATCATCTTCTTATCATGATCACTATACTCCGATTTGGATTTAGGTTCTTCAATCTTGTCAACCACCTTTATCGGAACGAATGGGCCATTCTCAACAATATCCCACATCTCAGTCTTGAGATTCTAAGTAGATTTTCATCTTAACTTTCCACACACTATAATTGGTCCCATTAAACAATGGAGGCCTAGTGGTAGAACTACCCTCCATACCCCCAACATAAGTCATGATTGATTAACTCTCTTGGCGTTACCCAATATAACAAGAGCCGAGGCTCTGATACCACTTGAAACCAAAAAGATAACCCTAGAGGGGGGGGTGAATAGGGTTTTAAGACTACTTTAAAAATTAACAAGTAAATACTACAAACTTATAGAAGATATGAATGACACTTGAAAGAGCAACAAGCAACAAACTCCAAACACAATATCTTGAATAAACAAACTAACCAATCTCAAAACAAATGTAAAACGATAAAGTAAAGAGAGAAGGGTTTAGAGATACTTGACAAAGAGATTTAAATGATTCGGCTTGATATACCCTCAAGCCTACGTCCACCCTTTCAAGGAAGTCCCTTGAAAGGCCCTAGAATCCACTAGTATGATCTTCCTTACGGGTCAAGATTGAACCTCTTACAATCCCTTGATGCTATGTCCACATCAAGAACAAGCTTTGCAATCCCAAAGCTCCAAAGCTTGACAACCCCAAGCTTTGATACAAGAAACTTTAGATGAATAAATGTGTACAAGATTTCACTCTCAAGAAGTAGATGAGTACAAGTTTAAGCACTAGAACAAGAGAGATGAGTGTATGATGACTTATGAAAGTGTATATCTCTCAAATGTAAGCTCACAATAAATGCTCTCTTGAAATGGATGAGAAAACAATGAAAACCAAGAGAGATTGAACAATTGCTTTGATCTTTGAGAATATGAAAGATAAGAGAGCTTTGAATGCAATTGATGAATCAAAACTAAGCCCAAGATGAGTATTTATAGAGTTGGGAATAAATATGACCATTTGGAGTTAGGTAGGGCAATTAATGCGCAAAACGGTAAATACAGTCGACTGTAATGCACCATTGCAGTCGACTGTAATCCCAAAGCAGCCGTTGGAAATTCAAATTTCCAACTTACAGTCGACTGTAATCCAATGCAGTCGACTGTAATGGGCTACTGGAAGTATTGCAGTCGACCGCATTCCAATGCAGTCGACTGTAATACCTCACTGCCCAACTTGCAGTCGACTGCATTCCAGAAAATGCAGTTTCCTAGTTTTTAAAGAATGAAAAACTTTTATGCATGCAAGGGAAACCTATGGGCAAGTTCTAGGTATACAGTCATCGTAATGATCATCTCTCTACGTCTAGTTTACAAAGAAGGAAATAAAGCATAGTAAAGTTCAATCGACGAATTCCTTCTTTGATGCGTTCCGTTGAGAGTCTTTGAACGATTTGCTCATTTAATTGTCCATTTGCATGAGTATGAGATTGTTCATATTGCTTCATCAACTCAATGCATGTTAGACAACATAATCATCAATGTTAGTTATCATCAAAATAAAATATAATCCTAGGTTAAATAACCGTAGGGTTAACAACTAGGATGAATAAGTGTACGCAAATTATATAACCTCAATATACATGTGATACTAGTCCTCATGTACATATAACATTTTTGCATATCCCATAAATTGAAGACTAGAAAAGCTTCAAACCTTTTAATGTTGTTTGCTGCTCCAAATGTGATCATATTAGATCATATCACACTAGCAACTAAAGCTTCAACCAACCACCCCCCCTCCCCCACCTGATATCTTGGTTCCGACTCTAGCAGAGAAAATAGGCATTATACTAAATAAGCTTATAAATATAGTTAAACCATTAAGTAGCTAAAAAAGGAGTCAATCTAATATACAGTCTATGATATTCCGAGAGATTATACATTAATACAATAAATTGTTGATTTTCATTATAGTTCCACTTGTTATGTTTGCATAAAAATTATATGACATTGCATCATTTTTCCTATTTTTTTGGAATTGAAATAATGATCAAGTTTTTTTATTTTGTTACGGAAATATATTTGAATATAAAAAAGATTAAAGACATTATTAAGTTTAAGACGTTGGCAAGAAGGTTACAATTATCATGTACTGAAATATAAGTTGTAAAAGGAGGTGGGAGAAGCCAAGTAATGAGATACTATATAAAAGAAGGCAATGAATTAGTTCACTACCTACAAATGCAAAAAATGTCATTGATGACTGATTTATTTTCATTTAAAATCATGATTTTTTTAGGATCATATTTTTATGGTCATTGTTAGAATTCTAAATGTGGCATAAGGGTATATTCGCAATGTGGTATTTTTTATTTTCTTTTTTACTGAAGTCGCGAGATAAATGAATGTTGCCTTCTTTTTTCTCTTAAACTCATGAACAAAAGGAAGAAAAACTATACTCCCTTCTCTTCTCTTACCTTTCCTTTTTTTCTTTTCTCTCCTCTCAAAACTCACAAATAATCTATTTATTTTCATTTCTTGTTTTAAAGATTTCACAGATTGAAATGCATACGAAATAATGTGGCACATGACTGTGAGTTTATGTTGAATATGGAGTGACAGACAACCAACGTAGGCCATGGCAGTGGGAGCTTTGTTCATGGCTAGACAACATCAAAGAAATTTGCCCTAAAAAAGTGACCAAGTGACAAGCATGAGGTCACTTTGGATGGAAAAACATAACAATGACTAAGAGATAGTGATGGATTCATATTTCAAGGACCAATATAAAGATGATTTTAGAAAGAAAAAAAAACATGCATAGTTGAGGAGACCAGATTAGACCTATCCCTAAGAAATTTACAATGTCAGAAGAAAATTCCTTCCAACTCTTACACACGTATGAAGGATTAATTATTTATTATTGGACTTTTTACAGATCATTGGAGGTCTTTTGAAAGCACGTCTTACGAGATTTCTGAGAATTAAAAAAAAGACACGGTGCTTTGTATGTCGCTAGGAGTGACAATTACAACCAAAACCCGTTTACCCGCCCACAAAATCACTCAAAACCATCCATTTTAATATCGGGTATAAATGGATCAAAAATCTTGCAACGCACCATCACATTGGTTTAGATGGGTTATAAACGGGTGCCAATTACCCATTGAAACTTTTTTGACTAATTAACTTTTTACAAAACTCACTCTCAATAACACGTTAACCCTAATTTTCCATCCCCTTCTTCTCTTTCTTTCTTCAGCAAACCACCAATCTAGAGATGTCAATGGGCCGGGGCAACCCGGGCCCAGTGGGCCAGCGGACAAAATGGGTCGGGCCCGAGCCCACTTTCAAGATATCTAGGCCGAGTCCAAGCCTTGGCCCTAGGCCCAATATTTAGGGTCGAGCTTGGGCCAGTCCCGGGCCTAGAAAAAAAATATTATTTTTTTTCAAAAGTATTTTACACGAATTTTGAAATAAGTTCTCAGTTGGCGGAATGCTCCTAGTGCTTTCCTTAGCAAATCATATTCTGCATTATCAGACAAAACTCTAGAAGCATCAGCAAAATAAATATAGGCTAGCAAACAGTCAATGTATAGCATGTAAAGCTATACTTGTTCCCAAAAAAAAAAAAATTTGGTATTCCGAAAAAAATATATTATTTTGGGACAGAGGGAGTAATAATCTTCATAATTTCTCTTAATTATGTGTTAAAGTTATCATTGTTTTTATAGGTTGTCCGCCTATGCCGGGAGCACAGATTGTATGGTGCACTGCTAAACTTGCTTAATAAAGGTCTATATGATTTCAGGGCACCTTTCCTAGTTGTTTTGCGAAATAGTAAAACAGAGAGTGCTGCTGGCCTTGGGTATGTTTGCTTTGATAGTGGAACTTTGCTGAAGATTAAATTTTGTTCTTTGTTTACTTGCTCAACTCAAAATAGCAGAGCTTTATCTTAACCATTTGGTCAGCTACACTAGTCCTTTTTCAGCTATCCAGCTCTGTCATAATTTTGTTAAACGATATGCTATGGTGTCCATCTTAACAATCCCCATCCATGTTCAGTTTGGTCTTTCTCTTCCCTTTGCATTTCATTGTTACTATCAGTCTTCCTGGCCGGTGCAGTGATGGGTCTTAGATGTATGTTGTTTTGCAAACATCTTAGTCAATATACTCTTATCTCCTGTCTTTTGGCATTGGGAAAATTAGGGAAAAGTGGGTTTTGGGGTAAAATTTTTGGGGATATTTTGAAAACTTGTGAAAAAGTAGGGTAACTTTTAGAAATTTCTGAAAAAAGGAGATGACTTGTGAAAAAATGGTTTTGTTTCTAATGATGACTTTCCATTTCCCAAATTATCCCTCCCCCTATTTAGTTCCTTTTTTGATGGAAAGATGTGTTGGTGAAATATGTCACCCAGAGAAAACAAAAGGCATAGGTACCAAGGGACGAAACTGGTGCATGACCGGGGGTGGGGTGGGGTAGGGGGGGGGGCACGACACCCTCCCAACTTTTGGAATTTTTTAATATTTACACAAATGCCATTATCTCATAATATTACTTAATTATTTTTTCGTTTTGTTGTATTTTTTACTTTTTATAGTCTTCTTTTTTCTCATTCTTTTACTCCATTTTCAAATCTCCAGATTACGAAAAAAAACATGAATTGATCAAGGTTAGTTTTATAATATATTAACGTATATGTTACTATTGTACTCGTACAATTAATAATCACATTAGTAATACATCTATAGAGTAAAAGTTAAGCTTCTTCTCATGCAAGATTATTAATTCGTTCTTGACTAACCTTACAAAGTTAAATAAATCACTATGAGAAGCAAAATTAAATGATTACTAGTCAAATTGAACAATTCTTTTATGTTAGCCATCAATTTTTTTATACCTTCTTGGCCCCCTTCGACTAGACTTTCTGGATCTGCCCCTGTAGGTACCCACTTGGAGTAGATACCACAGATACTTCCAATGGAATCCTAGACTTGTTTGGGAATGAGCTGGAATGAATGTGTTCAAGTATCTAGATAGATTATCTAAAAACACGACTGCAGATGGAGAAACAGAGGAAACAAGTTGGTACCCATGAAATCTACAATGAGACGCCCATCAAAATAGCGTCCGGCTGGGGTATGGAAAAGGTTTCTCCATAGGGAAGATGAGCTTGCCTGAGTACTTCTAACAATCCACCAGTGTCTGAATTCGAGTCACCACAGTTGAATATGGCTGGGAAGTTGCAGTTGGGAGAGGAGGAAGAGGTTAGGCTTGGGATCAATGTCACTGCAAGGACAAGAGTAGAGATATGGCAAGGTCTAAGTGAGTGAGTCTCCATGAATGTGAGAGAGCTAAACTGTAGGGAGAAAGAGATAATTGTTGTGTAAAGAGGTGGGTACATGGCTATATAAGTGGGAGAAGAAGAGGCCTGGTAAAAAAGGACCCCTCTTTCCCTGTGGAATAGGCTTAGAGACTCTTCATCACGACATCAACGTCATGTATCGATGAGAATCAGCGTACATGTGCCAATTAAAAATTGGGCATCAAGAGTGAGAGTGCATAGGTTGTTGATATAGGACAAAAAATACTATGATCTCGGACTCTTGTGCCAATCAATGTGCGTATTTTGATGAATGTCATTTTTTCATCAATTGACCTCATATTAATTAAGCATTAGAACTTCAGTTAGCAAAATGAACCATGTTTAGAAGTTAGAATTCTTATCATATATGAACTTCTTTTGTAATGAAAAGCACCGCGTTTTGTCACCTCTTAATTAGGCCGTATTTTTTCGGCCCAAATATACATATAGGTGCTGAGGAAAAAATTATCCGCTTCGGAGTGTATTTACCGATCAATCATAGAAGAATGGTGTAGAAGCACGGTCTGGGTGAAACTAGTCACTTTTTTTTGCAGAGTAAGACTTGTATCACCACGACCACGCATCACCCCTCACATTCTTAACCTTAAAATCTACACCCAACTCAATCATCACTCCCCACCTCCTCCAAAAGTCAATCGAATCTTCTCATAAATATTTTATCAAATAGTTGACTCCCATTCTCACCCTCCCTTAATATCCACCCCCCCCCCCCCCCTTTTAACCTCCGCAAATCCCCTCACATAATCCTCAATTTTATCCAACAAATCAATTCCAATCGCCAATATCTTTATTTCCACAATGCTAGTAACGTTAGTCACCACTTCCGATGGTTATTATACAATTATGTCATAAATTCAAAAGATATAACTTATAGGTACATACAAGCAAGTTTGGATCAGTTCCAACCTATCTTTTTTTTTTTAATTAGAACTTGATATTTAGTTTTTCGTTTGTCTAAAAACAAAGAAGAAATAATCCTGCTTTGACGAATAACCACTGGCACACTTGCATGAAGAAAGGGGGCTAAAGCATTTGCATGGAAGTTGTTGTTCGTGAAGGAGATTAACGTGTTTGGAATTTTTGGTAATGAAAATTATAACAGGTGGGTGGGGGTGGGGTGAGGCGTGGGAAGGGGAGAGGAGGGGGTGGGGGGCATGTAGTTTGGAGGGAAAACTGATTTGGAGGAAAAGATGAGGAGGGGTAGTTTGGGTAGTCAAAAGCTTGAGTTTCAAAAAACCCCATTTTTCTTTAAGCTCCCCTACTGTTCAGAAATTTTTTTAAAAAAACTCACTTTTTCACAAGTTTTGAAATATATCCCACTTTCTACAAAAACTTAACCCCAAAACCCACTTTTTCCTAATTTTCCCTTTAGCATTTCTGGCTTCATCTGAGGGGTCCTACAACATTAAGTAAAATACTTTTGATGCTAGCTGCTAAGGGTAAACATTTTGGGATTTTTTTCAAAAAAGCGGGTCGGGACTGGGCGGGCTTGACTCGAGCCTAGCCGGGCTTTTTTGGAAAATTTCACGGCCTGGCCCTAGCCCTTGGCCCTATGGACTAGGGCCGTACTGTTCACCATTTAGGGTCGGGCTAGCCCTCGCCGTTTTAGGGTAGGGTCAGGTTGGCCCGCAGGCGGCCTGAACCTTTTGACATCTCTACACCAATCCAAGTCGTTGCTCGCCACCACTCCCTTGCCCAACGCCGTCGTTGTCTCCACTCACCGGCCAAGGATAAACCAACCATCATCACTGCCACCAATCCCTCGTCACCCGTAAGGATGGAAATTTGATCTGTGACCGCCAGATATTCAATCTGCCCCGATCCGATAAGAGCGGGTTTTTTTTACTTTGACCGGGTTATGGAACGGGTGTGGCATTTAAAATTTTAACCCGCATCGAGTGCGGGTCGGGTTTGATATTTAGTCTAACCCGTCTCAGTATCCGACCCGTACCTGCCTCGCATATTATTTTATCCTAACCCTAAATTTGATCACAACCGTCCATCTTGGTACTATATAACTAGAGTCAAAAAACCCTACCTGCTCAGCCTCTAACTTTTCTTCCCTTCTTTTCTCTCTTCTCTCTTCTGTCCTCAGCCGCTCAGCGTTTCCCCTCTCCCTCTCCATCTCCCCCTCACCCATCATCCCTTCCACGGATAACCTCCTCACTAGCCACCGTCCAAACACAATCCGTAGTTAATCTTTCATCCTCCTAGTTTTGATGAAGGTCGCCCCAACTCTACTCGTCCATGGGTCGTAGCTGCGACGTTACGCCAGATCGGAAGTACCGGCGTCAAGAAGATCTCCTCGAGCTTGGCATTGGGTTGCTATTCACGGCTGGCGATCTCAAAGCTGTCTTGGAGTGTGGTGGGAAGGTTTGAGGGTCGGCCGGGGAGAGGGAGGTGGTGGCGCTGGTGGAATTGACTTGGCTACTCACTGTTCACTTTGGTGTTAATAGTAAATGATGTGAATTGGAAAATACTTGGTTCAACAGATTTTTTTTTCTTTTTGGTGCTTAATCTTACTTGTTCTTGTTCTTGTTCTTCACTTGTTTTCTTTTTCAGCATAATTTTGTTAATTTTTCTTTCTTATTTTTGTTTATAAAATTTTGATTGAAAACAAATAAAAATCACTTTTGTACGTTGGCATTGCCAGAAATAGTCGATCGGGTCGGATCGGGTTTTTTAGGAATGCATCGGATCGGATATGGTATTCACACCCGATGGCGGGGCAGGGCGGGGCGGAGTCGTGTATAAGGACTACCATGGCGGGTACGGGTTCCATAAAATCTGCATCCGACCCGTCCCATTGCCATCCTTAGTTTCCCGTGGGGCGGAGTCGTGTATAAGGACTACCATGGCGGGTACGAGTTCCATAAAATCCGCATCCGACCCGCCCCATTTCCATCCTTAGTTTCCTCTAATGATGTGGCTTCATCACCACAAGTGTCACTGCAGCGACTCCCTCACCTAATGATTCCGACCAAGATATGGAGCCATTTGGCTCATACTTGGAATTAGATTCATTCTTTTGCTGGTTGATCTTCAAACTTTTTAAAGTTTGCTCTGTTTGGCGGCACAATTAGTGGTGGTGGGGAGGTGGCGTCTTGAGTGGTGGGTCAGATGGTGTGGCAGGTCGGTAATTATGCTGAGTGATGGTGGTTGTTGTGCATGTGATGGGGGCGTATGGCAGGGGATGGTGGTTGATGTGAATATGGTGGCGATGGACTCTTGGTAGTTGTGTTGCATTATTGTGGCGGCGATAAAATCAATCCATTTAAAAGGATGACCCAGCTAACTCAACTAAATTGTATAGAAGTGGGTGTATAGAAGTGGGTGTATGGGTCATCCTTTTAAATGGATTGATTTTACATATCGCCAGGCAGAGAAGAAAATTGTATAGAAGTGGCAGGAAATTCTTTGGCCTTGAACTAGGGTTTTCCTGTGGTCAATTGAGGTTGTTCTGTAACCTCTCTCAATACGCTTTGACGGCAGATGTCCACGCTGAAATTCAGATACGATGCGCAATTGTCGCCGACTCTACCTAGTGAGGCTACCGATGTTACTAGAGTTGTCAAAAGGGCCGGGCGGCCCGCGGGCTGGCCCGACTCGGCCCGTTTCTGGCCCGGGCTGGCCCGGCCCGGTATGTGAACAGTAGCGGCCCTAATAAAGCGGGCTTTGGGCCTGGGCTTGGACCAGGCCAAGATTTCTCGGAAAAAAGCCCAGGCCCGGCCCGGTTTCGGCCCGGCCCGGTTTTGGCCTGGTTTCGGCCTGGCCCGGTTCTGGCCCGGTTCAGCAGCCACCACTTGGTTTGAAATTTTGATTTTCCCCCCCTTTTCCCCCTAACGGATTTATTCCCCATTACTTCCCTAAATTCCACTTTTACCCCCCCAACAGCAATATAACGGCTAGTTTGGGGGGTATTTTGGTCTAACTTAATTTTTTTCAACTCTTTTAAGGGTTTTTACACTCTTACCCTCCCCAACAACTATAAACGAATAGTTTTTAAGGGGTAATTTGGTCTTTTGTGAAGTTTTCAAAATCTATAAATTCACACTAGTTCTTTCTCAAATAGTAATAATTGTTATGTGTTAAGATTTTATTAATAAAGCTCACCAAGAAGAGTATGAAAATGTTTAACATATAATAAAAAATATAACGGCTAACAAATAAATATGTATATACATACATACATATATATGTATATTACTTATAATGAAATAAAAGGATAAAGATTAGGTTCGTTAAATTGTGAATATTGGACATGCCTAGAGATGAAATTTAAAATTGAATAAAAAAAAAAAAAAAAAAAAAGGGCCTGGGCCCGGCCCTAGATATTGGGCCTAGGGCTAGGGCCTGGACTGGGCCCAAATTTCCCTTCGGCAGGCCCGGCCCGGCCCGGCCCGGATTGCAGCCCCACTGGCCCGGCCACGGCCCGATTTCACAGCAGGCCCGATGGGCCCGGGCTGGGCCGGCCCATTGACAACTCTAGATGTTACCCAAAATTTCGACACCAAATATCAAAATTTATCTTTTTCACTCGGTAGATTAATACAAACACAAGTCTATATCTTTAAATCTTTTTTGCAAAGATGTCGAGCATTCATGGCTACGCCCCAGCATAGGGATGGCAATGGGGCGGGTCGGATGCGGATCTTCTAAAATTCGAACCCGCCCCGCTAGTCATTAAACTTTATCCCGCCCTGCACCGGGTTATGTATATAAAATACCATAACCGATCCTATCCTATGTAGATTTAGGAAGCCCGACCCCGCCCGATCCCGCTGTAACACACAAAAAACTCGAAACCAACCCAACCCGACCCGATACCATGGCTAGTGCTGCTTGTCGGGTTTGTTCTTCTGCCATGAAACACAGCTATCAGATAGCCTAATCAGTACTATCCTTTGGCCTACCGCAACTGTAAAAACAATTAGAGTGTGTTTGGAACCATGGAATTGATGGGATTTCATTTCAAATCCTTAAAATTTGTTGTTTGGAACATTAAAAAAAGGATTTGGAATTGGATTTCATGGGATTTGACTGGATTTGTTTCTATAGTGTGAAATCCGATGAAAAATGGTCGGATTTCATGGGATTTCGATTTACTTGAATTAAAACTAATTATTTACCTATCTTACCCTTTTTTCTGGATCTCTCCAACAATGAACCCACCACCACCATCTTCATTGCCGCTACCGCAACACCACTTTTACTACCACCACCAGCACCACTACTGCCACCGCCACCACTACTGTCGCCGCCACCACCGTTGTCACCGCCACTACTACCACCACTGCCACCACCACCACCACCACCACCACCACCACCGTCGCCGCCATCACTACCACTAACGTTGCCGCCACAACCAATGGGAGCACTACTGCCACCACCACCACAACCACCACCGCCACTGCATCCCTCACCTCTACCCCACTGCTACTGCCACCAACAGTACTGACACTACTGCCACCACCACCACCAGTGCCACCCCTACTGCCACCACCACCGTCACTGTATCCCCCACCACTACTGCCACCACCGCCAGTACTTCCACAACTACCACCGTCGCCACCACCAAGGCCACCACCGCCACCACTGCCACCACAACCACTATCGCCGCCACCGCCGCCACCGCCGCTGCCACCAATAATGCCACTATCATCACCGTCGCCACCACCACAGTCGCAACCACCACCACCGCCACTATTGTCACCACCGCCACTACTGCCACCACTCATGCCGCCACTACTTCCTTCACCCCCACCACCATCACTACTGTCGCCACCATCACCATCACCGCCGCCACCACTACTGCCACCACCACCACTAGTGCCACCACCACCACCACCACCATTACTGCCACCATTGATGCCGCCATTACTGCCTTCACCCCTACCACCATCACTACTGCCGCCACCACCACCATCACCGTCGCCACCACTACTACTGCCACCACAACCGTCGCCATCACTACTGTTGCCTCCGCCGCCACCACCGCCGCCACTACTGCCACCGGCATCACTATTGGCGTCAGTTGATGATCTTTAGTTACACTTTGTTATACCTTAATACCACGACTACCATTATTACCATCACTTGACCACCCAACCACCGTCGATGTTGCTACACCGTGCAGTGCCGCCGCTGCTGCCACCACCATGTGCTGGCACTAGCACACTTGAACCATTTACCGTAATTTGTTTTTCATCGTAAATCAATGATATAATTGTCTAAAAAATTATTACCTTTCCATTTCCTCTGTTCTCCAAACACAAAATTGAAATTCTGTTATTTGAATTCCCTTTCGTTCCAAACAAAAAGAAGTGAATTGAATTCCAAATCCAATTTCAAATCTGAAATCCAAATCCCAAAAGAATTGGTTCAAAACGGACCCTTAAAGACATGCATATCAAACATGAAGGCTTCTAACTAGCGGCAACAGAAGAAAGATACCAACAAAGTCTGTCCAGTACTGATCCATGCATGTTTATCTACTTATACTCATCATTCTAAATCTCTCTTAAGCATTTTGTTAAATAAACGCTCATCCATTTACTTTGTTCTTTCCTGATTAACTAAGAAATAAAAGTATGAGATCCCTATTTGTTAATCTGACACAAAGCAGAACTTTTAAATCTTTAACCGGTTTAACCGGTAGTGCACTACTAAAAGATAGCAAGCATGCGTACATCGTGATTTTTTAGAGGAACACAGAGATCAGCAAATTGAAGAAGCAGGCGGCGATAGATAAAATTTGGTAGAGAAAACCGATTTGATGTTCCCCGGTTAATTACAAGTTCCATTAGTAACCAATTACAGGTTCCATTAATAAACATTACAAGTATAGTACAGTACACCTCCATGTTCACTACCCACAAATCTGTCCCATGAACAAGTAATTACAAATTCCATGAAAGAAGAAGATCCAAGGGCTAATGAGAAGTAAATACCATTCATCTATAAGGAAAGGCAGACCGGTGAAACTGGAAACAACGAGAGGAAAAAAACTAAAAACAAGAGAGCTTTGCATATGGTAGCTCGGCCAATTGAAACACCACCTTGCTTCTACTGGTAGCTCGGGTGGGTGGGTGCGAGCCACCACCGATACAGGTGTACACCAGTGGGATTCGCCCTCTCTTTCGTTCCCTTAGTTTGAGCTAAGGTTCCATACAATTGAAAGAAAATCAATATGGGTTGAGTCTTTGATTTGTACCAGTAAGGCAGTTGTGGAGAATGGGCAAATCATGCAGTACTGCGGTGGAGAGTGAGAAGGTTGAGATTAGGGTTTGCCAGAAAAAGAACATATATATATATGGTATCCGATGGACAGTTAAGATCAACTAAAATATTAGGGAACGGCTAAGATTAACTGAAGAATTAGGGTAAGTATAACAGGGCAGGGCAGGATGGGTTAGGAGTGCATACCATACCCGATCCTAACCCGCTGCGGGTTTTTTAAAAAAAATACCATACCCGCCCCACGCCTTGGTCAAAGTCAAAATAACTCGTTCCTACCGGTGCGGGGCGGAGATCCGTGGGTTCGGATTTTTTTGCCATCCCTACCCCGGCAAATGTCTAATCCGTTTCGATTGACATTTCGGCAGAAGACAATAATTTCAAGCTCAAAAGCACATCCAAATAAATATCTGACCTATTTTCGTTCCTTCATAACCACAGCTATAATTGCATGAATATTGTTTACCAAAAGTGTTTCCCTCTATGAATTAGCCACTTAGCCCAACCCGATCAATTCCTAAACTTCTAGACAGTCATCAGCTATTATATTAAAGAAGATACAGGTTTCACTCGTGGCTATTGAATTTCAAGTACTATGTCAGATAAGAAACTACGATGAGTAAGTGCTTCAGATATCCTGGGGCTTCTCATCAAGAATACTTGTATGTTCTTTCCAAAAGCTTGAGTCAATAATATTGCAGTGTTCCACGACAACTTTCTTGCGAGATTTTCCAGTAGCCCCTCCATTGTTCGCCATAGTTTTCTGCAGTCAGAGTTTGGAGTGTCTTCAGTTTGCGAAGTTGTACTACAACCAAAGCCAGGGTGCAAGAAACTAAAAGGGTATTTAAATGGTTGAAAATGCCAATTTTGTAAGATGCTTGTTAAACAATTTTCTCCAATTTAGCTCCAACTTTGCAAGATGCCAAGTTTGCAATTGCAACTTACGACTTCATGGAAAACTTGTAAAAATAACAAAGAATCGACGCACAATACAAAAGGAACTAGACTCGAACAATATACTTACGATGAAGACATGTGGGACAGGTAGAGAAAAAATGCAGATTGACAATAAAGGTTTGGTCCACTGAGGCACAATTAAATGGATGTGGGAAGTGATTAGAGTGAAGTGACTTTTATAAAATATGCATAAACAAAGAAGCCGAATACAAACCAATGCTTGTGTTGCATGATCTATTGTTGTCACCTGAGTCGTACTTTATTATTGTCACCTGAGTCGCACTTTATTATTGTGCGACCGAGACCAAGTCGAGATCAGGTGGTTGGCTAGGTGATTAGGCAGGCATTTTGCATCCATATAGAACATTAAACTAACTGTGTCGATTGGGGTGGGGGGGGGGGGGGGGGGGGGGGGAGGGAGGGAGAGAGAGAGACAGAGACAGAGACGTAACCTCGTCCTGGAATATAGAGGAACCAAGTCGGAACATGACAGGCAGTGTGTCGTAAGCGATACCAAATTGCCGAATAAGCAGTTCATTTTTCTCCTTTGTCTGAGTACCCTGCATAACAATGCACACGTTTTTGAAAAATTTCTGCCTTTACCTATTATCTTTGCAAGACACCTCCTACATGTAACAATATTGGCCAGGCAAATTGCACGCCCAAAGAAAGCTTAGAAGTTTGAATACAAGTCAAGCAATGGCCTGAGCACCTTAGAACAGGCAAAAAAGGTTTCTGCTATCAGAAAAGAGATCTTCGGATATGCAGATGTGAAGTAGACCGTAAACCAATCAGCAAAAAGACCATCTAAGACAAGTTCACTATCACAAGACTAGACAGATTGCTTGATGATAGGGAAGTTCCTTGGTGTTCTAGAAGTATGGTCTCCAACAAATAACGAATTAGAAGGCATAATTAAAAGGCATTTCAAACCACTCATGGGCTATATGACATGGTGTTGAATTTCATATTTTCCTATGGCTTGAGCACCTTCATGCTTTGTATTTTCCACAAGGCACTTGTCCTCCTTTATGCTGAAAAGTAGACCTTGTACCGGGAACCAAGTGCATACTCACCAGACACAAACATAATATAGGTGAATATATGCTTGGTTACTGAAGGACATGCAGCAAACTGTATCACTCAAATTTGGGCCGTCATTTACAACGAAGAAGCATCCTTTACCCAGTAGCAAAGAAGTGACTTGGACAAAAAGAAACGAAGTGGCTAACTCACTTTCTTCATTTTTCCTTCATGGCCACATATCATTCCTGCTAAGGAATGGGAGAACAAAGATATGTTGATAAGAAGATTTTTGATGATCCGTTCATCACCCTTTGTAATGATCAAACGAACTACTTCTATCATAATTCTTTCTTTGGACGATCCGACATTAGAAATATATTGATTTTTCCCGCCCCTTTTGAGACCCCGAAAAATGGACAAATTCCGAGCGTTTTCACGACTATACCACCCAGTCAATTCTGGCATTAAAAGAGATTTTTGGCTGGTAATTAGTCGGAATAGATTCTCAAGAATTGGGGCCTCGCAATCACTAGCCAATAGGCACTTCATGAAGCCTCCCAGTATTTGATTGATTTAGACAAACAACTCTGACAAAAGTGGGAATCATCAGGTAGGTTATTGAGTAGTGGAACTCCCGCAAGAAGTAATACCTACATCCACTGTATTGTAGTACAAATTCTTGACAGGGTTTTACTACTAGAGTGTTTGCAGTATATCTTATTGGAGCCAAAACTTCTCAGTCCATGGGTGTTCATGCAAGGCAAAGGAAAAGCTTACCATAGCGGTGGTAAAGAGGATTCAATGACAGAAGGGAGGCTAATGACTTGTTTCAGTTTCAGTAGTCATTGAGTCGGATTTACTGGGCTAAAAGAGGTTGTTAAAAGTTGCAACTTTCTGGAGTCAGGAAAGTTACCAAGGCTTTTTATATTGTTTCTATCTTCATCTTATCCAGGTCCGTTTATCCATGGGATAAAGGTCTTCCACTGTCATTGATTCACGTTCTGTCCCATTGCAGGACAGCATTCCCCAAGAGGATAAGTAAATCAATCGTATAAGCAATACACGTCACATGAAAGAAAAACTTTGGAAAACCACAATTAAGGAAACCCGAGAAAATGGAGAAACGAAAAATGTGTAGTTCCTTCATAAATGATGTTACTGTAATTCATTTCAAACAGAAGTTAGCACCTTTAAGTAGCTTTGAGCTTCGATTTTTCTCTTGCCAGACTTGACGAGCATCCAGAAACAAGTATTGTACTGATTGTTAATATGACCTGCAAATCAACCAACAGCAGCAGTAAATTGCAGTGATGTCCTTGAGAACAGCAACTTAGATTTGTCAAGGGTAGGTAGAATAGTATACAAAATTTGGAAGCTATGAAGCACGGACAGAGGTGCAGGTGCGGATACGCAGATATGGCATTTTTTAAAACTTTAGGATACGGGTGCGGCGGGGACACGGCAAGTTTTATAAATATTTTTTTAATTATGTACACTTAGTATTAAATTTCTAAACAATCTGAATCTTAATAATCATAATATATGTGTTTGATCTATGTAAAAAGATATTAATATTCCAAACAAAGTAGTGAGTTTTTAAGTTTAATGGGCTCTTTCGTAAATTTTAAAGCTTTCAACCAAATTAGTGAGAATTTGTTAAGTTTAATGGGCTGTTTTATAAATATTAAAATTGTGTAGTTGTAAAGAATAAAGTTTTTATGCAGTATCACTTTCATTTCTTTGAAGTAGGGTTGGTTTATGTAATAACTTAACAATGGATACTTAAATAAAATAACAAACATATGGATGTTAGCTGTCAAAAAAAGTCAAAAGTCTCTCCATCCGGTCAACATAGATAACATCGACCGTTCTTGTTCTTCTTCTCTGGAAGCACCGGCACACCGCTTCTTCTTCTTCTTCTCCTTCTCCTTCTCCTTCTGCTGCTTCTACTTCTTCTCTCCAGTCTCCTCTCTCTTCTCAGATTTCTTGCCAGTGGTCGCCGGTGGTCACAGATTGCCGGCTACGCACCTGAGCCGCACCGGGTATTTGAGTTATTTAAAGAATAAATAAAAAATGTTTGACACACACCCGACATGCACCCGCACCTGATGCTTCACCCTAAGTGCCGCACCAATGCTTCATAGTTTTTGGAAGTAACTCCCTGAAAGCTGGTTTACACTTACATTTGTAACAAAATGTCCAAAATCTACTTAAGAAGGAACTTACAATCAACTTGCCTCCATGCGAGATAATCTCGAAGAATCGTAGAGGATGGATAACATACAGCACGTCCATCGAAGTATGGTAAGTACTTCAAGTCTTTTTGAGGAAAGAATTCTTTCCATCTCATCACATATATAGAGGTGAAGAGGGACACAAGAGCAGATACTATATCACTGCCAGAGAAGATTATAACAGTCAAGTCCAGCTACGTAGAATTGTTGGACTGATCAACTGCCTCATAAATATTTTACAGCACAGGATAGAAGTAGTAAGTTCATGCATACACTTCCCACTACGCGCTGATGCCCTTTTCTGCCCATGAAGGTTTCTTACACAAAGACCTTATAAGCCTTATCACACGTCCGGCTTGTTGAAGTGGGACATATTACAGAAATGCATAATACTTCCACATTTCAAAGTGAGCTTAATTTTAAAATTTCAACAACCATCTGAGACGTCTATAGTTGGACAATAATCCAGTAATGACAGAACACAACTTCGGGAATCCATAGTTTCACGGGGAGCGTTGAGCTCAGTTACCAGAAAATATTCAGGAGTATTGCAGGTGTTTTTGCGGATTTGAAACACTCAATAGAACATCTTAATGGTTCTAAGTGTTTTCCTCAAATAGCTCAAAAGGCCGTTCATTACTTCATTAAAGAGCGAGTCTATCTAGTCAACCCTCCCAGTAGCTATGTTGGCATGAGTAGCACTTTCTAACGGCTCTAGTTAAACTCCAGGCAATGTTCTGGAAGAAGAAAAAAAAAAGAAAAGAAAACCTGGCACGTCTTTGATAGAGCTCAGAATCCTTCTTCAAAACAAAGCTGAACACAAAAAACATAAAGAATGTAAAAATATATGATGACAATATTCTAAAGTTTAGCTAGTAAAAATGCACCAAAAAAGAAAAAAAAAACTATTTTGCATGTAAAGCAAATTAGACCTGTATTCATCACTGACCCCATATGCGAAGACAACATCATTCAACTCCTCTGCCACAGCAACTGCACATGAATTCATAAGGTTCAGAGCTTGCTCATCATTCGGCTTCTCAAATTGATGAACTTCAGAAAATCTACCAAAAGACATGAAAGTGGAGTTCATTTGCACCATCATAAAATACAAACCAAGCAACAGAATTCCTTTGCAGATTTGACATAGTCCTGGCTTATAGATTATTGGTAGTTTGTAAGATGTAGAATTAGTACTGCATCAGCTTCAATCCAATGTTTCTTTTAACTTCGTTTTGAGCTGAAAAGGGAATTGTGCGACGACTATATTACTTTGCTACTTACCACCAAATATTAAGACATCATTTATTTTCATCATACTTATGCTCACTGGAGAAGTTGAACTCTATGGTTGTCAAAGAAACTTTGTTCGAAGATGACATAACAAGCGAGAATAAGATGAGCAACCAAATGGTAGCCATACCTTCTATGTTAAGGCCCATAGCAACCACTTTATAGGTAATAAGCAATATATGGCTGCAGGTATAGGCATACAAGTACTACATAACAGAGTGATAAATGCACAAAATATTTTGATGTTCCTAAATTACTAAATATTATTAAGCACATGCTGGTCAGGATATATGGCTTAAATGTTTGGAACATGGGATCCAGCTTCTTAAATTGACCAGCAGGCTGCAGAGACAGCAACTGTTTGCGTCAACTGAAACAAACAAGAAAGAATTGTACATTTACCTGTGAAAATGGCAGCCATCTATTCTAACAACAATCCAAGTAAATGGCATCAACTTGTTCTCAAACTGGAAGGACTTCACATTCTCGGGCTTAATTTTGTTCATTTCCTGCCTGAAACAACCTAGCTCCTTGAGCAGATATAATTGTGCATTCCAGAAATTTCTCGCTGCTATATTTTCTGAATGGACTATAATGACCTTTCTCCGTGGTCTAATAACAGGAGTGTCATTATCGTTGTACTTCACAATTTCTTCAACCTGAAGAAAAAGGAAAGAGAGTTTTAGCTTCGAATGTCAGGTGCAAGTGAATGCGAAGGAGCCATCTAAAAATTTCAAATCATGTATGCATATTTGCTTCCTAGGCAATCAACAGTATTTTGCACCAGTTACAAGCCAGTGTAATTTTTTGTTTGGCATATTGGCACGAATTCAACCGCATTATTTAATTGTCAATCACATATGATATGCTGGACTAATTTCACGACATAAGCCATTTCAACTCGGAACAGCATATGATTGCCCTCAGATGTAAATTCTTAATATTGGATACAAACCATGAACTTACATATGCAACCATGGAGGAATCACCTAGTAGTTTACAGTAGTGATTGCTTAAAGAATTGATATCTACCTATCAGAATGTAACCCTTTATTTAAGCTCATGGTACACTTTCTAATTTAGATGTTGGTATGTCTTCTTGATATCCTTAGATTTTAATCTGGCCTTTCAAATCAAGAAAAGAGAACTAAAAATAGCCGATGTTGTGAAGGATTTAAAAGTCCTCCAAAACATCAGCTCTTAAGATAATGGAGAACATATATATAAACAAGTAAAAGGAATAAATTAAGGGAGCTCGCCTCTGTCTTAAGAACACACGACCCCTGACGAAACATGTTAGGAAGTTTCTTGTAGTTGATACCGAACCGTTGAAAAAGCAGCTCGTTTTTCTCTTGCTTCTGGGTGCCCTATGAAGTTGACAGGTAAAATAAAAGAAGGAAAAGAATATGGTTAGCAGATAGAAAGAACAATAGTTGTGCATGGTGCAGAAATTAAATTTGGAGGCATATTAAAAAAAGGTTCTAAGTTAGTAAAGAGCATTATAATCAAATATAAAGTGAAGAACATGTTCAATCTACCATCATGTCTTTCTGCTAGAGATAGGACTATAAAGACAATGCTCTCGAGGGACAAAATTGACACAAAATTACAGATCAAACTGCCTGCTTCGAAACAATTTACCTAAATGATCAACCTCTTTCAGTATGCCATGATTTAACTGCCATATATGAATCTAATCTCCAGAAAAAATATTCGTGCCTAAGCATCTTTACCACCTCTGATCAGGTAGTAATGACAGCTGAGATGTTGTATATACATAACCAGTGAGGTGTACCAAAAAAAAAAAAGAAAAATGAAGTGCAAAACTCGGGATCAACATCCATATATTAGCTTCATATTTAATCTCAGTCCATATTTTTATTAGCTTTTGCATTAGATGCTTTGTCTCAATGCTAGTCATCATGTAGTACGTAGGCCACTTTTCCTCGTCAAATTCTAGATCTGAGCAAAAACTTTCACATAAGCAAGTAATTATGTCAAAGCACAGGAACCAATGGTGAGGGTGAAGCCACCAAAATCCAATGCATATGTTTACATCTACTTCTTTGAGCCTTGAATACCTAGCAATAATGGGACACTAGCCAATATCCTCTAGACTATATGCTGAGAATTCAGAAATCAAAGATAAGCATTTTTCCTGCCATAATAAAATAGACACCTATAGCAGAATTCCTTTAGAACCAACAAGAGCACATATTATAAGCAATGAAAATCCTTGGAGCACTACCCTTTGTTTAGTAGATAAGTATATAAAGGGTATGCAGTAACCAAAATTATAATTGGGAACATGAAAAGGCACCTTCAAGATTTCTTCTGCCTCACCTTCAGCATTTCCACATTTGACCAGCAACCAAAAACAAGTATCATATTGGTTTCTGCTATGACCTGCAAGAAGATTATGATTGGCAAGTTCAATTTCACTTCCTCTTTTCTTTTGAATATTTTCCCCCTGAGTATGCACGCTTAAAATTGCATAATATATATATATATAGGGTCGTGATCCATTGATAGCGCTAGCAAGTTGCTAGCGCTGTTTGGCCGTCCACTACATAATGTAGCGGACGGTGAAAAAATTCGTTGTTGTGGCGCGCGATCTGGCCGTCCATTCACTCCCGTGGACGGCCAGATCGCGCTAGCAACTTAGGTTAAGTTGCTAGCGCTATCAATGGATCACGACCCATATATATATATATATATATAAACCACATAGATATCGGGAGAAATCAACAGATACATGAATTCAGCTTCTGTTACTTTTCTGGATACGTTATTCAAACTTGAAATAGTCAATACGTACAATCTCTCTGTCTCCATGCAAGGTATACTTGAAGAACCTCCATTGATGCACAGCATATAATATGTGATTGAAAGGAAGGGGGACATCTCAAATCCTGATGCGGAAAGAAATCTTTCCATTTGGTTGCATACACAGATGTGAAGAAAGACACGATGACAGAGAGTATTTTACTGCAGAACCAAAATTCAATATGAGCTACTGCAAATGTCTTTTCAGAAGAAAGAGATTAAAGAAAGGCGAGGGGTTAAGAAATGAAAAAGATCAGTCACCAGGCATCTTAGTGTTCAAAGCTAATATTTTAAAGCGACAAGGCAGATTAATTGCGACTTTCAAAGGATATAAGATATGAAGTGCAGCATCAGTACAACTTGAATAAGAAATGAGAAATAAAGGGACAGTTAACAGCTGAATGATTTGCTTGATTGATCACGAACTTAAAGCTGGATTGATATGGTTGACATTTTCAAGAATGCTCTGTTATCGTACATGCTTATCAAATAAAGTCATCATGTCCAAGTGAGAGAGAGAGAGCATGATTATCAAATAAAGTCATCATGTCCAAGAGAGAGAGAGAGAGAGAGAGAGAGAGAGTCCAATTTGTGGTGATAAACGACTAACAAAAAGAAAAGGATTTGTGTTATGCCGACTCTTATAGTTTCTGCAAAGACAGATAAAAGCTCCATGACTAATTCTTAGAAGGAAAAAAATTAATAAAAATACAACAAAACTAAGAGTCTAAAGTCAAGTTTGGTTAGCATCTAAGTGGAAGGAAAAAAATCGACAGAAATAAGACTTACTAAGAATGATGTGTCTGATGAGAAGCAGTTATCTCCCTTTTTCACTCTTAAGTTCCTTCCTATTTAATTTTTATTTGAAACATAACTTGAGATAACTATAAAACACGAATTGTTATCTCTAAATTTGATCTTAAACTTATATTGCTGAAGATCGAACTTTTTAGCTTAAAACTTCAGAGGTTTAAATTGTTCAATGAATTATAAGAACTTGCAAAACTTTCAACAAGCCCCAGACAATCATATAACTGGTGCACTATGGTTCAAAATACTAGATGGTCTTATGGATTCTATTGACATGATATGAATTCCTCAATTTTGGTTTTACCGATTCCATATATAAGACAAGAATGAACTCAATTATGATGCCGGCAAGATTTCTAGTAAACAATCACAAGAAACAAGGGACAAAAGAAAAATGAAGGGTCGGTTTGAAATCATTTCCAGTTTTGGATTTTTGTTTCCAAAAAAACTAAAACCAGTTTAGTTTTTATTTTTTACAAAAAACAAATGGGTGTTTAATTACCCAGTTTTTATTTTGAGTTTTTTCTTTGGTGGTGGTTGTGGTGGCGGTGGTGGGGCGTGGCGGTGGCTGGCGCGATGGTCGGCGGGCTGCGGTGGCCGGCGACAGTCACCGGAGGCGGTGGCTGTGGCGGTGGGAGGGCAGTGGTGGTAGTGGTTTCAAAACAAAACCCAAAACTCCTAAATGGGAGTTTTCAAAAATAGCCCTATTTTAAAAACTGGTTTTCAAAACTGAAGAAAAAAAACGAAAAATTGTGTGTCAAACGCGTTTTTTCTCCGGTTTACAAAACTGGAAAAAAAAAACAGAAAACCAAATGGTTTTCAAACGCTACCGAAGTGATGACTGACTAACTGCCAAAACTGAAGTACAAGTCTGAAAGTAGATGTGCAACATGCCACTGATGCATTTGCTTTGGCACGGTGATATGATTTGGTATGAGAAACTAGTGGCATGAGAAAGCAGCTGCACCCCTTTATTTGCACCTAACGTTTATAACTTCTCAGACAAGTAGTAGTCAATTTTAATTGAAGACCATGATATCTTAATGCTATATGGCAACATCAAAGGAGTCGGCTGCAAGAATAGAAAACTTCTAACTGATAAGTGAAGAATCAACTTTGAGTATATCAGAACTAATAAACCAAGATAGCTACAAGAAGAATAGAAAACCTGCCACGCCTTTGGTAAAACTTCGTTTGCTTCTTGAAAATAAAACTGCAAGATACATCAAATACAAATAGATAAAAAGACTACCGATGTGTAAAGAAGTACACGAAACTCATTTATCAAATGATTCAGTACCTGTACTCATCACAGAATCCATATGCAAAGACTATATCTGGATACTCCTCTAACACGGCAGTTGCACAAGAGTTCATCAAATTCAAAGCTTTTTCGTCATTTGGTACTTCAAATTCATGAACTTGAGAAAATCTGTCATATATTCCAATTAGTTCCAGATGCAACAGAAGCAAAATTCGAATACGATTCAATTCCAAGCTTGGAGGAGAACAACCAAGAAGTCGCATGCTCAGAACCACCTTAAGGCATAACGAGCAGCAGAATTTATACGAGCACAGGTAATGGCAAAACAGGCAAGGTAGATGATTGGTCAGTCAGACGCCTAAATCAATAAACTCCCATCCTGAACTTCATGTAATACTCCCTCTATTCCATTGGATTTTCCACATTTGACTTGTTGTGTATCCGTAAGGGCTAGGATGTACAGGTCAACATTGACTTCACTCATTGGTTTAATCCTAGCTCGACTTGGCGAGCAATACTTAGTTTAATTTATGATCTCCATTTTAGTTCAACTAATTGTCTACACGTTCCAAAATCTGCCTAGGATTTTGGATAAGCAGAAAATCCAATGGCACAGAGGTAGTATAACAAAATGTGGCAAATAAATCTCGTCTCCCATGCCCTCCCTCTCGAAACTTTAGGGCACTATTAAGAATGTCTATGCATTCACTGTTCTCAACTGCTGTAACTCATGGTAATAGGCTTACTTTAAAACACACACACACACACAGAGGTCTGGAGGGCGCTCATATAAAACTATCACAGTCATCAATTGACCTAAACACGAGAGTCTTGAGGTAACAGGACGCTCATGTCATCAAATAAAACGAACCAAATCAGACTATACTGCACTCAAGCGCAATAAACGCCACTGAAGAGTAAACTCAAGAATTGCAAAATCAGTCAAATTTAAAGTTACAATCTTGTGTCGCTAAAGTGCAGTAGGCGACATTTTTCTCGAACAGCAGCAGAGGTTCATGATATTGAGAAATTGGGGATTATTGTACGTACCTGCGAAAATCGCGGGCCTGGATTCTGACAAGGACGAGGTTAGGCGGCATTACCTCGTCTTGGACTTCGAAGGACTTGACGTACTCGTACTTACTGTTTGCCATGCCCCCAACGCATACAATGAGTGTCTCGGGGACTTTCAACAAACAGTTGGCGACAAACGTGCAATTTAAGTGACGGGGTGTAGTTCAAACAGGGAGTTATGTTGGTCCTGGGATATGAAGAGCCGCAGTTGTGGTTCTGGTGGCAGAGAATGCTATCCCGGTTGTGGTGGTGGCAGGGACGGAGCCAGGATTTTACCCCAGGGGGTGCTAAAAATATATCGAAATTAATAAATTATTTTATAAGTAAAATGGCACCAAAAAAAAAGTGCGTTTTTCGATAATACACAAAAAATAAGAAAAAGTATGCAAATAATTTTATTCTTTTACTTTCCCAGTCATGTTTCGTTATCACGTTAACCTAATTAACTCAATTTCAACATACCTCAACTAAATCACACATTCAATCCAATTGGGTCCCATCCTCCGTCAACAATCTCAATAATCTCAATCAATAATCCCAATTCGGAACTCAAATAATCACAATTAATAATCAATAATCTCAATAATCATCGATCAATAATCACCCATGCAGCTATGCTGGAATATCAAACTAGATAACTAACCTAGAATGCTTTTGTTTCTACAAAATTGAATAATGAGGAGTTACTGTATGCTGAACATCTTTGTTGTTCATCCATTGATATGAATCATATGATCAGACCACAAATCTACTAACATCGAACATCATTGATCTTTATAGCATTTCAGAAAAAAAGTCAAATAAATCTTGTAGAGTTGTAGAGATGGCATCATGGCAAGATTAAGGTGAATCGGAAGTTCTAACGCAATATGGGAACGCCTTACTGCAATGCATCTTTTCCTTCTTTCAGCTTTCAGCGAAAATAATTTAACCCAAAAGTTCTTTTTACTAATAATTAGCCAGTAAAGTAACTATGTCTCAATCTTGGAAACCAAAAGAAACAAAAGAAGAAAGATTCTACACGAGGAAGTGTATGGGGAGGGACCTGTACTGATTGAAGTCGGAATTGATGGCGGCAATGGAGGCGTCTTTAATGTGTGAGGGCGCCGGGAAATTGGGAAAGCCTTCGGCGAGGTTGATGGCGTTGCAGCGCTAGGCCAGAAGGGACAGCTGCTGGATAGGGGAGGGTGTTAGCGCCGGTGGACTGGTGGAGTGACCGGAGGACGGAGGTCTTCAGAACTCAGACCGGTGCTGCCGGTGGCCGGTGCAGAGGTCGCCGTGAGGGCGTGAGGCCGTCCGTCGGCGCGTAGCGGCGTAGATCTAGATCCAGCAGACGTCGCCGTCCGTCGTGGCTTAGAGAGAGAGTCGTCGCCGGTTTGTGCTTCGCCGGAGTGAGGCGCCGTGGCCGTGACTGAGACGGTAAGGAGGTCCGATCTCCGAGAGTCCGAGGCCGTGTCGTTGCTGCTCGTTGGAAATTGGAAGGAGAGAGTCGCGAAAAGTGAAAGAAGAGAGGGAAATAAACTATATATATTTATATTAAAAAATAAATAAATAAATATGAGGGGATACATTAGTCCCTCTCGTGCAAGTGTGGCTCCGCCCCTAGTAGGTGGTGGTGGTGATGGTGGTGGTGGTATTGAGTGAAATGGCGGTCGAAAAAGAGCGAAAGGGAAAGAGATGCATGGTAATAGGCTTACTTTAAAACACACACACACACACAGAGGTCTGGAGGGCGCTCATATAAAACCATCACAGTCATCAATTGACCTAAACATGAAAGTCTTGACGTAACAGAACGCTCATGTCATCAAATAAAACGAACCAAATCAGACTATACTGCACTCAAGCGCAATAAACGCCACTGAAGAGTAAACTCAAGAATTGCAAAATCAGTCAAATTTAAAGTTACAATCTTGTGTCGCTAAAGTGCAATAGGCGACATTTTTCTCGAACAGCAGCAGAGGTTCATGATATTGAGAAATTGGGGATTATTGTACGTACCTGCGAAAATCGCGGGCCTGGATTCTGACAAGGATGAGGTTAGGCGGCATTACCTCGCCTTGGACTTCGAAGGACTTGACGTACTCGTACTTACTGTTTGCCATGCCCCCAACGCATACAATGAGTGTCTCTGGGACTTTCAACAAACAGTTGGCGACAAACGTGCAATTTAAGTGACGGGGGTAGTTCAAACAGGGAGTTATGTTGGTCCTAGGATATGAAGAGCCGCAGTTGTGGTTCTGGTGGCGGAGAATGCTATCCCGGTTGTGGTGGTGGTGGTGGTGGTACTGAGTGAAATGGCGGTCGAAAAAGAGCGAAAGGGAAAGAGATGCTTGGTCAAACTTTAGTCAAAGGACTTCTTTTACCTAAATTTATTTATTTATAATAAAAATGTGAGTTAACTGTTGGTGACTATTATTTCACAAATTTTGATCACTCAATATCGATCGTGTCAAAGTGACTCTCCGTTTCAACATGACACCAGTCAAATTGTCTTTACCGCCATCCCATTTAATCTATTTAGTCATGGATATATCCGTCTTTTCAAGAAATTTTTTCTCAAAAATTTAGGCTATAGTATTTACCTAAATACTTTTCAAACAAACCAATTATATTCAAATCTAAAAGTTAAAAAATTGTTTGTGCACAATACTAGCTTTTATATTCTTTTTTCACCTTTTCTGGACAATTGATCATATGGAGCTAATCCTTTGTCACTTTAGTAACTTAAGTTGTCTCCACGGTGTGACTATCCGTAGGCAATTTGTCGATACTCAAGATCTTTTTATTTTATTATTTTGTTTTTTCTTAAAATCGTCTAACATATGATGACTCGGATGTGACCTTTTACCTTTTTGATCCTATTTACAACAACGAAAATTACCATTAGATTCCCCCGTTTGCCCCATAATTGGATGAATGGTGATGACCCAAAAAATTGCTTTACTAATATTTTTTTTGTTGCTATCTGCTTCTTCTTTCACCCCCACCCCACAGGTGAACACCATTGCTAGCCAATTTTCCATGCACACCAATCCACCAAAACACAAAAAAAAAAAAAAAACACACACACACACACACATACACACACAAAGAGGTGCACGCGGCGGGAGTGGAGCATGCGACACACCCTGTCCTCCGTCACCCATCTTGTCACGACCCGAACCCATAGGTGAGCCCATGAGTTAGGCACGTGACTGGACGCAGGCCCATTCGAACACCCAACAGAGCTCTGTCAGGTCTTACTACAATCCTGTGAATCGAGATTAATTTCAACTTACAGACTTCCAATAATCCAAATAAAAACCCTCATTACATGTCTTTGAAATTTATGAAGGAAACCCGAGGAGACCTACGCTCCTTACATTAGTTCAAGCATAATGTTAATTAATCATAGAACTAAAATTCTCAAAACGATAAACACTCATTATTCTAATAATTCTCTTCGGGCACTTCTCCCCCGTGTTGCTCATACGGCTCCGTTTCCCTTAAGTCATCAACTGAAAAAATAAGGAATGAGCGAAAGCCCAGCAAGTACACCAACCATGTTCCTAAAATAAGTTTGAAAATTTCAAAACATGCCATGGGTTCTCTTTTAACAATTCAGTAATTCAATATTACCATCCTTAAAAACATTTTTCAATGCATATACACACACACACGTATATATATATATATATATATATATATATATATATATATATATAAATACAAAAGGGTTTTCAAATCAGAGTAAAATCATAAGTAATTCCATTCGCATCAAAAACATATATTTCATTCCATAGGTGTGTTGCAGTCAGCGTACGAGCCCCCCTGATTAGGGCCTGAAATCCCTCCTACACCCGAGATACAATATTGTGGACGCAAGGGCAAACCACTAAAAGTAATACTGTGCAGCAACGTACAAGCCCCATTGACCAGGGCCCGAAATCCATTTTCTCCCGTTGGATATCGGGCACAACAACCAAGTCGAGTTTCATTGTTCATTCAACATGTACTTAGTGAAATTCTACGATTTACATAGCATTCCATGGCATTCTTTTAAACTAAATTTCTCATCAAATAACTTAGAAATAAAACATATGTAGAACAAAATTTTAAACTTTAATTTGATCAAATCATATGTATATATAGGTTTTGCAAATAAGTATACGGAGGAACATGATATGTGTACTTAACTCGCTCAGTAACTGGTTCTTGAGCTCGTTCAAAAGCTATTCCTATCTCTTGACTACCGAAACCTAAATAGCAAACCACAAGGATGTCATTCATTGCCGCTCGAGCATGCCTCTTACGTGAGTAAAATTTACCAAACCACCCCTCGACTTTAGTAAAATTTCCTATTCACCCCCGATGCCTAACGTACCATTATTCACCTAGATATAACCTAAAAGAATCTTTTTAAACCACTGGTGAGTTTTTCGGACAAGAATGGTCGTTCTGGGGATTTTCCGCTCGGAACCATAAACTGCTCATTAAATTGAGCACTAATGTTCATGTTTCAAAAATATATCAAACCACACTAGAATGACACGAAATTTTGGACACTCAAGCGTCGCAGTAATTTTAGATCACTGTAAAATTCTAGGCTAAAAATAATTTTGTTTACTATATTAAATAATTCAAAAACCTATTTTAAAAATTTTATTTGTTTGAGACATTCCCCGTGCCCAGAAAAATCTCAGAAAATTTCACGTCGAAGATTTCACAAAAATAAGGGAATTTCCAGTTTTGTACTTTTTCTAAATCTGCTCAGAAGAGGTTCTTAAAAATAATTTAACAAACTTTTGTTATAGTGAAGCGTTACGCAATAGCCGATCGAGCGCTACACAGCTAACAACGCTATAATTAGCAAACGACTTTAAATTTTTCAAAACTTTAGAAAGTACCTTATCTTATCTATATAAGCTTATTGTAAAATTTTCAGAATTTACTAACTTAATTTACTATTTTAAAATACACCGAAATCTCTTGTTCGGATAAAATTAGTTAGCATGCTTCCTAAGCTCAGAAAAATCTAAATTTTTTTCTGTGTGTAGATCTTGCAAAAATAATATAAGTTACTCTTTTGAGTTTTGTCCAAATAAAGTTTTAGATATATCTTAAAAATCAGGAAAGAATCCGCAAAAACAAAGGTTCCCTTTAGCGTCACTTATATTAGTTAAATTCTTAACACAGTGGTTTTTCCCCCTGACTATGCACTTCTTCTTCTTCACGGGAGTGGGTCATCCACTTCTCTCTCAACTTTTCTTCTCTTCTTCCGCTAAACTCTCTCTCACTTCATGAATATATATATATATATATATATATATATATATATATATATATGGAGCTGATCCGTTGAGAGCACGGGCAAAATAGGCTATTTTGCAAGCGCGATCTGGCCGTCCATCCTGAAAGATGGACGGCCCAGATCGTGCCTTTTTCGAAAAATGTCAGTCGTCCGCGTCATAGTGTCGCGGACGAACTTTTTACCTTTTTACCCCTCTGCCCCTGTCCGCTACACTGTACGGCGGACAACATTCAAGTCCAGACACGTGACAGCAAAAAGACGTCCACTATATAGTGTAGCGGACGTCCCCTAGGCTGACACCTGTCAGGACCTGTCCCGTCAGTCCTTTACGGCAATGACGGTTATCTTGTCCTTATCTGTCATGTCAACAGTGTCCGCTGCACAGTGTAGCGGACGTAATAGTCCGCGATATAGTAAGGCGGACGTTTAATATATTTTCAAAAAACAGTAACTACGACACTATTCTTCATTATTTCTACTCAGAAATTTTTCCAGCGGCGTTGGCAAGCAGATCGGAGCAATTCCGTCTTACGAACACCTTCAATACCCTAAATCGATCACGTAAGTTCACAAAATCTATACTTTTTTTGTTTGTAATCGATAGTTGTGATGAATATGGTGTTTTAAATATGTATGTAGTTGTTCATGTGCTAGCAATTGTAAAATCCGATTCCGTATATGTATATATATTTATTATACATATGAGTATATATGCTAACATTGTATGTATTATGCATGTGCTTGCATTATATGTATTATGCATGTGCTAGCGTCGTATTTTTCCGAGCGATTATCAAAATCCAAACTGAGAAGGTTTTTCTATAATTTCAGTTACAAAAAATGGAATTTAACCCTGGACCAGAAGATCCATCTGTGTTATACGACCAAGCCAACCATATCAGTACGCTCATATGGGATGGTGGAGTAAGATACATTATTTATCAACTTTTTTATTCTTACGAACGTTGTATACCGTTTGTTTTGCTTAAATTGTATTTATTAATTCGTAGGAAAGAGAACTTCTCGCCACCGTAGAATTATCTCGCGAGGTCACATCATGGAAACGGAAGGCCTCACAGAAAAGGCTACTGCGTGGAAGTGGGTTTGGAATTTTCACGCATGGGCATATATTTCAACAACTTGATCGGGCCTTGATAGGTGCCCTTGTTGAGAGGTGGAGAAGTGAAACGAATACGTTTCACTTCCCGCTTGGAGAGATGACAATTACCCTAGAAGACGTAGGGTTCATCTTAGGGTTGCCTGTGACGGGGCGGCCGATAATTTTCCTCCGTCAGAAGCAATGAATAAGAGAACCGCTAGGGACTTCTTCACTTCGATACCCCAGGATCAATTTAGCAGTGGTGGTATAAAGTTGAAGTGGTTGGTAGATACCTACGGGGTTTTGTCGGAAAACTATACGGGCCGTGAGCTTGTGATGTATACACAAGCCTTCCTCTTGTGGGTGATGGGGGAAATTTTATTCCCAACGACGTCGAAGAACACGGCCAGCGTGAAATATTTACTGTTGTTGGGTAACCTGGCGGAGGTTGGGGATTATGCATGGGGTGCAGCGGTTCTTTCGTATCTGTACCAAGAATTGCACAAGGCAACGAGGCCCGACTCCAAAGCCATATGTGCATGTCTCTCGCTATTGCAGGTATATCATATAAATCTTGTCTTCGTTATTATTATTTTTTTGTTGAATCGACGATATAAATATAATTTGCCCATGTTCTCAGGTGTGGTCTTATGAACACCTTGCTCCCGGTGCACCAACTCGTAGGGATGGAACCGATAAAGTGTGGCCTCGGTTGGGTGGGTTGGAGTACAGCCGGAGGGATAGTCACTACCGGAGGAGAGTCGATCTCCATCACAACATTACGTACTATCGAGGGGAGTTCGACCGTCTATCTCCGGGACAAATGCGTTGGGCACCGTACATACGTTTGGCGCGACAGGTGGGAGAGTCGTTCGTCTTCACGCTCTCCAGGTTGCAGCACACACCCCTGATCCACTTCGAGGTCGCAGAGTGACAGCTGCCAGATTGAGCAATGCGCCATTTTAAGTTGGAGCAGGGTTTGCCAGCCGATGCCCCAAATATGAGGGTTAACAGGGACCCAACGGATGTTGAACGATTTGGCAAGGCCAATGCGCAAAAATTGTGCGCGGCCAAAATAGAGCTTTGGAGTTCTTGGCAGGACACACTAGCGGCCATCGTCTCGGAGCCGAACCCCGTTATCAGCATCGAACAATACGATGAGTGGTACTACCGCATCACGCGGAGGAGAGTAGCCCCAGTAAACTTTGAACGCGGGGAGAGGTATGCGCCTAGGGGTCAGATTGATGAGCGTATAGCATACAATCTCGTAAGTTGCCCAACAAGTCTGACTTCTCTTGAATTTGTTGAATATAAATGTCTGATTAAAGTTACTTATTTTTTATCTCTTTGGATGTAGGTTAATGCCTCGCTTGCATTCTTCTAGAAGTTGAGTGAGCGGAAGGATCTGGTGAGCGCAATGGGCGAGGATCTTCGTCAACAGGTTGCTGCACTGGCTTTAGGCTGCGGGAATTTTTTGTGCCAAGCATCGGGACAGTCTTCGGTCGTCAGCCCGGGAATGGGTTATACCGGCGTCAGCCAGGGATATGGTGATCCCTCCTGACAGGCTTCAGGGGTGAGTCAGGGAGTTGGTGGTCCCTCTATAGCGGGGATTGGATAGGCTCAAGCGTCGTGGGACGATTACAGCGGCCCCTCATTCAATTTGTTCCCGGAACCCCAACCCCTCTCTCAGAGTCAAGTCACGCAAGACTGGCCTTTCAGAAACTACGGTTTCTCTGAGGCACTGCCCATTGTCCCATGGGCGTGACCACTTGGCGCCCTCGGAGGGCAATATCAGCCGACGGAAGAAATGGCTGGAGAGCAATATCAGCCGGCCGAGGCCCCCGAAGGGGATTATCAGCCGGCCGAACCAGGAATTGGAAGCCAATATCCCTTGCTCTTACCCCCGGCGGAGGGGGTAAGAGCAATGGTAGGCATCAAGAGAGGGTAGCGCGCAATGGTAGGCATCAAGAGAGGGTAGCGCGCAATGGTAGGCATCAAGAGAGGGTAGCGGGCAGGCCGAAGCTCATTTTTTGATTGAAGAAGAGTAGGCCCAAGCAACATAATTCCTCGGACTACGGTGTCTTCGTCTGCATGTACATGGATTACATTTGTCAGTCTGAAAGCCTCAAGAATACCGTCTGGAGCCGAGAATGCATAGAATGCTTTAGGTATAGGATGGCTTGGCAAATTATCAATGTCCGGCCTAGAGCTATTAGGTTTATTGTAAATCCGTGTAATGATGAGGATCCCGCAGGGAAAGAGGGCCCCAATTGACATTGTAACATTATAACATTATATTCACTTTTTTAATAAACATATCGTTGAATGCGATTGATTTGATTTGTGTTGACATTAGTTGATCGGTGTTGAATGCGATTGATTTGATTGACCGATATCGTTGTGTTGTTGAATTCAGTTGAGTGTTTGATTTGTGGTCAGAGATAGCATTTTGGCTCATTGACTGATCTGTGATTTGCTTTGACCGGTGGGAAACAAAGTGTGAGACAGTTTTGGTTTGTCTTTCTACAGGGCCGTCCGCTTTACTATATAGCGGACGTAGAGAGACAAAAGAGACAACAAAAAAACTAAATGTTGGAGACTGTCTTTCTGCGGGGCCATCCGTTATACTATATAGCGGATGTAGAGAGAAACAAAAAAAAACTAAGTGTTGGAGACTGTCTTTCTGCTGGGCCGTCCGCTATACTATATAGCGGACGTAGAGAGAAACAAAAAAACTAAGTGTTGGAGATCTGTCTTTCTGCTTGGCCGTCCGTTATATAGTATGGCGGATATAGAGAGAAACAAAAAAAAACTAAGTGTTGGAGACTGTCTTTCTGTTGGGCCGTCTGTTATACTATATAGCGGACGTAGAGAGAAACAAAAAAACTAAGTGTTGGAGATCTGTCTTTCTGCTTGGCCGTCCGCTGTATAAAATAGCGGATGTAGAGAGAAACAAAAAAAAACCAAGCGTTGGAAACTGTCTTTCTGCTAGGCCGGCCGTCCGCTACATAGTAAAGCGGACAGCCCTGCAAAGAAAAACTAAGTGTTAAATTACAAAGAAGCAGCATCGTTGACACAGCGTGACATTGGAGGAGCATCTTCAGTCATCTTCATCTAACACTGGAGCATCGGAAACATATCCAAGTTCGAAGCTCATGTTCCAGTATACTTGTGCTTCATTGTTGTTGCCATCTTCATGAGCATCACGTGCCATACGACGTAAGTTATGCCTACTTTGGCGAACTCTCATTCTATTATTTTCTTCACGTATTCGATGCAGTGCCCTTTCAAGCTCCATGTGTGTAATTCGAGGCATGTTGATTGCCTTTTGTCGAGGTATGGGTATATTCATGCGCCGTGAATCAGCTACTAAGACCTCATATTCATTCATCCGATAAGATCATTCTGCATGTAATGTATTAACATAGCGTGATGAGTAACGCAAACTTAGACGTAAAGAATAGTGAAATTCATCTTCTCCAGCCCAGTAACGACCCATTGCTTCAAAAATATCTCGTGGAGTATATGACATTTCCAGAGTTGTTATGAAACTGGGAGTATATCACTCTATGCCCTTTGCCCTTCATGCAATGCATGTACTTATATATACTTTGAAACGAGACTACTTTATGAGATGCTATAGGTTCAACTTTATGAGATGTGACAAGTAGGGATGAGCAGCGAACCGATAAATCTGATCCGAACCATTGAAATCGGACCGATCGAATTCGAACCGTTGATAAGCTTGAACGGTTTAATTTGAGATTTTCAAACCGCGACCGGTTCGGTTCAGTTCACAATTCAGGATTTTCAAACCGGTTATGAACCGAACCGATGACTATATAACTATTAAAAAAATAATATACCTTACCATGGTTAACTGAATAACCAGGGTAAATTTAATATGTTTGCCCTAAATAAAACCCTTATCTTCAATTCTTCATTTGCCGTAACTCTTCTTCTGCTCCTCTTCTTCTTCAGAGCACACCCACAGAGAAAATCAAACACACCCACATATAATACAAATCGACCATGAAGGAAGGATTTCAGCTTCATTCGAGCATCATTGATGAATGATCTGGTGCGCAATTTTATAGTTCCAGCTTGCAAGATCCAAGTTCGTCGACCACTGCCGCGATACGTGAAGATCGGGTCTGTTGACTGGGAAGTGCCGAAGAAGAAGAGAGCAGGCAGCAGTGCAGTGGACAGCAGTGGTGAAGCCGGCAGCAGTGGCAAGATCCAAGTTCGTAGACCACTGCCGCGATACGTGAAGATCGGGTCTGTTGACTGGGAAGTGCCGAAGAAGAAGAGAGCAGGCAGCAGTGCAGTGGACAGCAGTGGTGAAGCCGGCAGCAGTGGCAAGACAGCTCACGAGTTTGTTGGGTTTTCACTTTTCATTGTTCGGTTCACTTTTCATTGTTCTTCCCCCCATTAGAGGTACCCAGTTTCATAATTAACCTCCAATTTCAGTTTCCAGTTTTTCCAATCTTACATGTTGAATCAATTGTTCTTAACTTCATCCTGTACATGTTAAGATGTTGGTGTTTGTTGGGTTTTCACTTTTCATTGTTCTTGATATATGGATTATAGTAAAACTTCATCCTGTACATGTGAAGTTTTCACACTGCACTAAGCCAATAATGCACTTACCTTGCATGAAGCCAAATTTGAGAGTACACCTTCAGTGCAATAGCATGTTGATGTTCTTTACATGAATGCAGTGATGCACTACTATATTATTAATGGTTCTGTAATGTAACTTTGTAGGACTTTTACAGTTGGTGACTAATTTAAGCTTTTCAATTTGTCATGTAATGCAATTATGATGTATTTTTTGTTATTGGACTATTGTTTTTTCTTGATACAGAATAATGTTTGAACTACGCTAAAACCGATCCGAACCGTTCAATTTGAACCGAGTGAACCGTTCAAACCGAACCGTTTAAACCGAGGTGTCTCGGTTTAGTTTGATTTGAGAATTTGTGAACCGAGGTCCATTGGTCCGGTTTGCGGTTTGACCCCAAAACCGAACCAAACCGAACCGTACTCACCCCTAGTGACAAGTCGCTGCAATAGACCAAAGACTTGTCTTGTCACTAAAGAGACTTGTCTTGTCACCAAAGACTTGTCTTCTCACTGACACGGGCATGCTATTGTTTCTAACTACCAATTAAGCAGGGTGTCAGTGTCCAGAGACTTGTATTGTCACCAGAGATGGGCAGGCTATTGTGTAGCTATCACACCAATATATTGTGTGTGTGTGAGTGTGTGGGCTTATTTATATATGTTAGGCATGCTCATCGCATTAGATGTACCTAAGTTAAATGGCAGGAGTTCCTGGTAGTTCTAGTTATCGGGGACGTGAGACTGTGTGATTGTTGTGTGAAAGGAACGACGACTACAAAGAAGTGAACTACACGGATCAAAGAGAGTATTATGCAGGTTTACGAAGAGATTAGGCATATCGAGTTAAGGAATCAGAAGCCCTACACCAAGATCTCACCACGCTGAGAGCACCTGTGCTGTAACGTCGTTCACTTAGTATGTCGAGGCATAATGTTAAGCAGTGTAAGAAAGCTGAGTGCCGAATTCGTATGGAGAATAACCGGATGTTGCTGCGTAGAAAATGATTTTACATGCTTCAACTTGCGGAAGAAATGGCCGAGACTAATGGGAGGCACCTCAATTCAAACGAGAGAAACAATATTTTAACCAATGATCAGTACTTATCTGATGAGTATATGTCAAATGAAGAGTGATATATATATATATATATTTCTACTGCATGTTAGGATTTCATTCCAACTAGCACTTATCCACATGTCATTCTAATAAACGAACTCCGTATTTCGATTTTTCAAATGTTGGGAATTTCTGCTGCGCCGTCCGCTAGACATTGTAGCGGACGACGATAATTCTGTTTTAATAAATTGGCACCCGAAGATTTGTTTTAGCAACAGAATCAACAATCTCAATATCGATAAACAATAAATAACGTACGATTCACAATCAACAATCTCAATATCGACGGAATCTCAAACGGCACAATTAAGCGAGAAAAAATTCGGAAAAATAATGAACATCAACATAAATTTACTCATTCATAATAAAGAGAATTTAGGGTTCAACATTGGGGGAAAGAAATTTTTTCACAAGTGCTCCGATCAAACACCAAAACTTGAAAATCCCACGCTCCAATGTGTTCAAACACTACAAAGTCCCCGAGTTGGAGGCCATGCTGCTGCACGAATTCACTCCAACCTTCTGCGAATTGCATTTGGGGTAGGCCGGGCTTCAGCTTGATTCTTACATGCCATGATCCCTTGCGGCTAATTAAATTTGAATCGAAATAAATTGTGGTAAGCCAATTGGAAAAGGCTATCGGTATGTCATAAAATATTCACAATACAAAAAGTATGTTAGTTTTTAACCAAAGATCAAACCTTTAACACACGAAAACACAGAGAAAGCGGGATGGCCTACAAGTTCTGTATCAAAACCAGGCATCATGACCTTAAAGAAGTGTCTGCCTGCAAGGTGCATGTTGCCAACAAATTCGCTGCTGCTTGACGAATTAGAAGCCATCACGCCGGGAATGTCGCTGAAAGCGCCGCGGCGTTGAGGGAAGGACGGGGCTGTCACGGCGTCAGGGGGAGGACGGGGGTGTCGCCGGAGATGTGGGTCACCAGAGATATGGGTCGTCGTAAATGGGGTAGCGGCTTGGGTTAGATGTTTGAGACAGAGAGAGAAACGGATGGATTGATAAGATGATTGCCCAATTTGAATAATATATATAATAGGATAGAGTCATTCGCTACATTGTATAGCGGACATAAAAGAACCCCAAAAGTTTTTTCTGCGATGTCGTCCGCTATATTGTGTGGCGGACACGAAGAACACCAACAAATTAAGGCTCTGCATATCCGTCCGCTATATTGTATAGCGGACATAAAAGAACAACAAAAGTTTTTTCTGTAATTCCGTCCGCTATATTGTATAGCGGACACCAAAATTTTTTCCTGGGATCCGCTATAGTGTGTAGCGGACACGAAGAACACCAACAAATTAGGGCTCTGCATATCCGTCTGCTACATTGTATATCAGACATAAAAGGGGTACAAAATTTTTCTAAAGTGTTGGAATTTTAAGTCTCTGCAGACTATGCAGATCCGTCCGCTACACTATGTAACGGATGAGACTAATAAAAATAAAAAAAAAACTTAAACTTAGATTTGATGGCCTCTCATAGGTCCATTAGAAAAAAATTCCAGTATTCGGTCAAAAAATTATTAGAAAAAAATTATTACAAATGTCAAACAAACTTGATGGCTTATACAAAAAATTAAAGGTCCACTGCAGCTTGTTCGTCCTCATCTTCGGCGTCATCTTCTTCCCCATCTTGCAAACCCCCTGGACTTATCCCCAGTGCCTTGTAATGGTTCCGCTTATCGTGGTCGGTCATTTTGTTGCACAATGCACACATTCGCAGCTTTTCAGGTTGAGTTGCCGTTTCAATAGAGCTTTTCATCCGCGTAGATCTCTTGCGGCCTTTCATTTGCGATATAATTGAATCCAAAGGCCGGATATCATTGTCGTCTTCCTCCCTCGGCTCGTTATCTTCTAATCCCGTTGTAGGCTCGGTGTCAACCGCATTGGTGACTGAAGCTGCTTCCAACTGGTCGACGATGGGCTCTTACTGCTGAGCTACCTCGAGGAGATGTTTATAACCGACCATTGTAGCAGCACCCTTTACGGACAAACGGGTGAACATCGTCACCAGATGATTATACCGCAACGTCTCTGATTCTTCAAAGTTAGTATACGGGTGCTCCGGAAAGGTAATAGTACCGTGCAACCTGTTTGCACCTTTCGTCCACCGTGGCAATACATATTTATCGGGGATTGTTCTGATATTCTTCTGGGTGAAAAAACCGCAGAATGTGTCTACATAGGATGCCATGGAACTCAAACTTCTTGCAAACACATGTCACCGAGTCTGTCATTCCGTCGTGGCTCACCGTATACATTCTGCGCAGCTTCTCAGGAACGAGGTCATTCACGAGCGAATAAACCTTGTACTCACGCGTAGACTTTTCTGCCACCTTGTTTATACAGTATCGTCCCGATTTTTACAACTCTACTTGGTATAGCAAGAAGATCTCCTTCGTATAGATTTTGGCACCGTTCAGCTCCAGCGGGGTCTCAAGCAACCTTCTCCTCTGTTTGTACGTGGTTGCAAAGTCTGCAGCCCTTTATTTCACGAACAACGACGCAACCGCTTTCTGTGCGGATGTGACGAAACTCTTCAAATTGGTAGCTGTACCCACATAACTATCAAATGTGGCATTCATAGATTCACTCTTGCCTGTCGTTTTCATGCCGGTAGAAAAATGCCTCCTCGTGTAAACGCCAATCCATTGCTCTTTGAGCTCGTACAAGTGCTGGAGCCACCCGTTATCTTGCAATGAGTAATCCTCAACAAGTTTTTCCCACCTCTCCTCAAATTCCTCAATCGTTAACGACTTGCTAACGCACGTGTCAAAATCCTGTTTAAAGTTTGGAAACTTTGCGTACACGTGATGCAAACGTTCGGGGTATTTGTTGCTTATGTGCCAAGTGCACAAGTTGTGTCGAGTATCTGGAAAGACGGTGGTAATAGCTTTCTTCATTGCCAAATCTTGATCGGTGATGATAACGTTGGGAGCTTTGAAGTTCATGGCTTCCAGCCACGCCCTAAACAACCATTCAAAAGAACTTTAGCTCTCGTCCCTTAACAAGGCGAATCCGAATAGGATGGAGTGATAATGATGATTGACCCCCGTGAAAGGGGCAAACGGCATCAAGTACTTGTTGGTACGGTATGTGGAGTCAAAAGTCACGACATCCCCAAAATGCTAATAAGCAAGCCTCGAACGACCGTCGACCCAAAAAATTATGCTAACTCGATGCTCGTCGTCAAGTTTATAATCGAAGGTAAACTGCGGGTCCTCCATCTGCATCCACTTCAATAGGCCCATCGTGGATTGAGCATCATTGATGTCATACACGGCTCGTCTGTGGGTTCGGACCGCGTTACGAACGTCTGTCGTGTTAAAGTTTAAATTTTGAATTCCCCCGGCCTGTTCAGCATGAACATTAATCATGTCGGTAGGTCCTAGCCGCGCATCGCTCATTGTGTGAATGAGGCTCCTCGCGACCTTACCCATCTTCTTGTGTTGATGCATCTGACTCACCTTAGAAGGGGTTACTGACGGGTGATTGTGTGCCAGTTCCAGGTTGGTAATAAGCCAATGATCTTGCTTGGGTTTATAGCTTACGAACATCTTGACCTGGCAATTCGTTCGAGCAAAGCAGTCCCGTCTTCTTCACGAATATCCTATTTTGTCATCACTGTCATCGTTGCCTACGCATGTCTCATTTTGCACTGGGTTTCTGCCCCTATGACACTCGTATAAGCGAGAGCATATCTTTTTTGTTACGTTGCTCGTTCTTATAGTCTTTATTCTAATGACAAAACCAACCCTTAGTGAATACGCTCGGAAACATTCTCCAGCTTCTTCCAATGTTTGAAAGGTTCGTCCTAGATACGGATCACTAGCATCTACGGGGGTGTTGGAGCTCGACACAAAATCAGACATTGTGAAACAAGACTTATGTAGAAATAGACTACGCTTAACAATCAAATGACATTTTCAACTGAAAATATTACCTAAAAATTATCTTGACGAATAGCCAATTTAGGATGACAAATATACCATATACATAATCTCAAAAGTCTCTCATTTTGCTAATTATAGATTTATTGAACATAACAAATTAAAATTACTAAGATAAATAGACAAATTCATCATGTCAAAATAAAACAAACGTATCTCAAAAAATTTGAATTTAAATAGGATACATGTGTCGAAGTTAGCGAACCTCACAAAAATAAAAATTAACTACAATAAATTTGTTTAAAGTTAACAAATTAATTTCTAGAACATCACAAGTTGATGAATAGAGTGACAAATTTCTAGAACATCACTAAAAATCTATACTTTTTTGTCCAAAAAAAAAATTATACTTTATCAGTCAATCCACCCAGAAAACATTTGAGATCAGAAACTTACTTTGCTTGACTGAAGCTAGAAGCAAGTGTTACTCGAAGCTTGAGGGGAGTCGAAAATGGAAGCAAGTGAATCTGAAGGAGAAGAAAATTTTGCCGAAATGGCTGAGAATTAGGGAACTTTTGGGTATAGGGGCAATAATGTCCACGATACTGTATAGCGGAAATTATTGCCGACACTCTGACAGGTGCAGAAATAAAGACCAGATGGGAGACTTTCTTGGCGGGCGACGGGACAGGTCTTGACAGGTGTCAGCCTAGGGGACGTCCGCTACACTGTATAACGGACGTCTTTTTGCTATCACGTGTCAGGACTTGAATGCTGTCCGCCATACAGTGTAGCGGACAGGGGCGGAGAGGCAAAAAGGTAAAAAAGTCCGTCCGCGACACTATGTCGCGGACGACTGACAGTTTTCGAAAAATGCGCGATCTGGGCCATCCATCTTTCAGGATGGACGGCCAGATCGCGCTTGCAAAATAGCCCATTTTGCCTGCGCTCTCAACGGATCAGGTCCATATATATATATGGGGAAGATTGGAAACTGTCAGGTTGAGGTATTCCTAGTGAGAAGTCTTTTAGAGAGGGAAAGAAGAGAAAGCTACGATGTGAGAGAAATCCTTTAGCAGTGTAACAACCACGTGTCCTCATTTTCTCTAACTTCATAAGACATCACAACAATTGAAAAGGTGATAAACATTTTTGCTCCAAACTTCCAAAGGTGCATAGGTACAAGGAAACTTGAACTTTCAGAATTAGCATTTACCCAACATAATTTTATTATGCCAGAAGACCATAAGAAATGAGGTTTGCAAGGAGCAACTCCCACACCAAGTTCATATTCACCATATACTTCCCAAACACACTGCATAAATACACCCACAGAGCACCTTCTACTCCTTCACACCCGATCACTCATTCACACAAGCCTCCATGCACATCAAAACACCATTCACACACAACCCAAAACTCACAACATGTACCCACCTGTGTACACGGCATATACAAACGCACGCACCCACATGTTGTCTTCAAGGTAGTCTCAAGCACACACTCACAGCATGCACAAACACCCACGCTACTGCACTCATATATCACATACTACACACAGAAACCACACACCCATAGCCCAATCGTACTATACCTAAGGTCCACCCCTTCTCAGACCTCTCATACAGGGATACCCTTATATATATATATATATATATATATATATATATACACACACACAAACACACATACATACAATAACCCTAGCTCAAATAATTAGTACATGCCCCCTACTCTCTCATTAATCATTAAAAAAAAAACTTTATCTGAAGCTTTTTATGATTCCGGTTTTTTTCCAAAATCATCGTTTATGGTAATTTAAATGCTAGCATAATTTAAAGGGGTGTTATGTCCCCCGCTCCACTAAATTGTCACTAAAGATTGTTTTAATAAAATAACGCTGCAAAATATAGATATTCCCGCTAATGGTTTCTAAAAAAATGTCATTAACGCTAATCGCCACTAAAGACCTCAATCAATATCATTCATAATTACTAACATAAATCATAACTTATGATTTTACAATTGTCGCTAACGGTTAAATGAAATTCACTTGAGAAAACCGAGGCTAAGTATTACGTATAATTATTGTCGCTATAAGTCATTAACGAAAATATACTAACGTTAATCAAGAGTTCATCGCTAAAAGTTAATTTTGGTCCGAAAGACTAATGGCATTACACATCTATTCACACACACATAGCCATGCACATACCTAGCACGCATAGTCACACACTCGCGTGCAGATATACACATACAAACACCACATACAATACAACACACACACACACACACACACACACACACATACTCTCTCTCTCTCTCTCTCTCTCTCTCAAACGACACATAGTACGATTGTGTGTGTTTTTATGTGTGTGTTGTGCGAGTTTGTATGTGTATGCATGTGTGACTGTGCGTTGTGTGTGACTATGTATGTGCCGCGTGTGTGTTAGTGGGTGGGTGGGTCACGGAGCACGGTAGTCGATGTGAAAGCAGATGGCGCGAATGTGGGAAATTGGGAAAAACAGGGAAGAAGAAGGAGGTTGGGACAAAGAAAGACATAACTGTTTTTTTTTCCAACCAATTCTCCACCCCAATAATGAGGCAGACAGTAGTATCTTTATATTTAGTTGCCCGCAAATAATGGTGTAATATCGTTCAAAGTCTTGTCTGGCCAAATGCAAGGCAGACGGACTTAAAAATAAAGCGAAAAAAGTTTGGACGATCCACAGATCACGTAAGGACGACTAGTGATGGCAAGGGATCAGCTCCCACATATATAGTTATATACACAAACACGTAATGTGTGTGTGTGTGTTGGGGGGGGGGGGGGGTGGAGGGGGGAAAAATAGGTAGAGCTGCAACTTGGGTTGGACAACTTATGCCAGTGTACAAATATATAGGTGTCCATTTTTGTAGGCATTTTTGAGTAAATAAATATCGGGCTTTATTATTTGTTCAAATGAAATGTTGAGTCTAGGGTTAGTAATTAATTAAATTAACTAATCTAGTCCAGTGTACTTGTCCAAGTTCGGTCCATTGTATGTCTAGTCCAAGTCCAGTCCATCAGTCCAGTCAAGTTGCACCAGTCCAGTCCATTTAGATTAATTTCAGTCCAAGGTCTAGATTATTCTAATTGATGTAGTTTGTCTAGATGACTTGGGAAAATAATTCATGATTTATCTTTGATATATATAAAGATGAAATCAATTTATTTTTTTTGTTTAGGAAATGACTTATCCCGAATCAAGTACATCTCATTTATGATTTTAGAGATAATTACCAAAAATAGAGGCAGATAATGCCTCGAATTTTGAAAAAAATTATTTCTAATTAGGGGGTGACCCGACCGATTTTTGATCAACCGGGTGGTTAGTTGACCTTTGTCAATTTGCGATTTTACCATTTATTCTGACTTATCTCTAGCCATGACATTGTCAATCTTATGAGATTCTGCGATCCTGAGCACTATAAAAAGTAGACCTTGCAAAGAAGTACCCGGACTCGTTGAAAAAACGCGTGTAGACACCCCATTTTTTTAGTTTTATTTTATCTTTTTATTGATTTATGTCGGCCTTTATTAATAAATAAAATTTATTAATATAATATTAGATGCAAGCCTGATAAAAAGTAATAGGCCTTATTTACTTAATTCAACTTAGTAATTTCAACCCAGTCTACTTTGAGTTCAGTCAGTTAAGCCCAGATTAATCAGGCTCAGTCAATTGGATAACTAGCCTAGTTAGTTAAGGTTTAAGCCAAGTCAAGGTCAAGAGATTGTGATTGATTAGATAACTTGAAAATATCTTGTAAATTATCCTTGATTCATGCGCTTGGTCCTTAATTTATATGCGATATGGAGATATTTATCGAATTAGGGTCAGATAATGTCTCAAAATTCGCAAAAAAATATTTTTAAGATATGGGATGAATCGGCCGGTGTTCGACTAACCGGTCGGTTAGTTGACTTTTGTCAATCCGCGATTTTTATCAAATATTGAGTCTTATCTTCAAATCAAAGATTGATATGGTCATCTTTATCATTTCTTGTGTCCCAAACTACTTTAAAATGGCCATTGATTTTCATTTTTTAGGACAAGCTTTTTTTCCTATAGCTTTTATACCATTTCTTTCATAGAAGTGGTAGGTTATCTCTAAGAAAAATTTAACATTTCATATTCACTTTTATATACACAAGTCACATGCATCAGAGATTCATCATAAGGAATTCTGAAGTCTTCTAAGTCAGCGCCTTATCGAAGTACATTTACAGTTATCTAGAGTAGCTTAGATAATAATGGTCTAGATTATTTCCCCTTCCCGTAGTCGCATTTCTAATCAAAAAACAACAAAAAGAGTCTTTTGAATTTTTGGGTCTAAGTCTACGTCCTGAAATGTAGACTTCTTGTCATACGACTAGAGTCGAACGATGACGGTTTTGATTCCAGTTACTTCGACCGGATACGTAGGCAATTCGACCCCTGATATTGAGTTCAAGCCAAATAATAATAAAAATAAATTTAGGGTAAGTTTTTTATATTTTGTGCATGCTAGTTGTCCTCTAGGCCAAGAATCATTAAAAACGAAGTAGAGACCGAAAAGGCGTGGGCGTGGCGGGTGCCTAACACTTTTTCATTGCATAGCGTAGTCTCTGAATCCCTCTCTTGGTTTAGATAGATTAGTCGTCCTTTTTCAACACCTTTAAGTCATTTTAGGTTTTTCTTGTTTCACCAATAAAATAAGATGGCGATTCCATAAAAGATCCTTTTTTTTTGGGTTTTTTTTAGGCGGTTCGCTACAACGCGGGTACGCATACAAGAAACTATACCCGTTAAAAGCTTACATGTACGCGGACCGAACCCGTATGTATATGTGTGTATATCTATACTACCTATAAAAGCATGAATCTTGTAAATTATTTTATTCCATTTTTGTCCTTCGTTAATCACTCAAATAACAATCCTCTACCATTTCATAAATACTATTATTAATTACTAATTTGTAATCATTTCCAATTTTCCCTCCGTTAGATATTTCAACGACAATCCTACCCTTCTGTAATTAATTTTTTTGTAATGCGTTTAATGAACATTAGGTCATAAATTTAATCTAAACCTACATTTACACATTGTGAAACAAAATGTATGGTTGCAAAAAATATATATTTATATGTGTGTGTGTGTGTGTAAATCATTTTATTCCGTTTTCGTCCTTTGTTAATCACTCCAATAACAATCATCTACCCTTTCATAGATACTATTATTAATTACTAAATTTGTAATCATTTTCAGTTTTGCCCTCTGTTAGTTATTTCAACGACATCCCTACCCTTTTGTAATTAATTTTTTTGTAATGCGTTTAATGAACATCATGTCATAAATTTAATCTAAACCTACATTTACACATTGTGAAACAAAATGTGTGATTGCAAAATAATATATTTATGTGTGTGTGTGTGTGTGTGTCTATACTACCTATAAAAGTATGAATGTTGCAAATCATTTTTGGACGATTATGTTCTCCGTTAATTACGTCAATTACATTCTTACCCTTCTTTTATTACTTCTTTTTAAAATTTTGATGAAATTAAAAGAATATTGCGTAATGAATCTATTTTATACATTGGAAAATGAAAAGTGTGATAAGAAAGAAAAATAGAACAAAGGATTTTTTTATTGTTCTCTTTTTAATTTGGTTAAAATGAAATAAACATTAGATATTGAACTGATTAATGAGAACTCTGATTTTTTTTCTTGCATTTTTAGCAAACAACTAACCAATTGAAAAACTGAAAAACAAAATAAAGAAACTGAAATACGTGAAAAATCAATTAAGAAACAAAAAATTGTTAAAAAAATTAAAATGAAAAAATGAAAAAGGGTTAAATATGCATTAAAAAAACAAGGCTTAAATATGGTGTCAATTTGAACTGAAAATATGTTCAGTTATTGCAATTGAAGACCGAATGTTTTGTATTTCTTATTGATGAAATGCAAAGCTCCTAGCTGGTCTTGAAAATTACAAATCTTAACCATAAATCAATTTAACAGATTACAAAAACAAAGACGTAAATTTATTCTTTTAATTTCTCCATTTGCTTTTATTTTCAGTAGTACCATCAAATATTTCTTCAATCCAGAAGCCTACAAAGGATATTTTTAAATATTGAACTGATAACAATTGCAAACATCAAATATAAATTTCTTTAAAATAAGTCACAAAAGAAATAAGAACATAATTGAATTACACCTCAAATTACTCTCGACTATATTCACGTGCAACGCACGTGCTTTATACTAGTGTGTGTGTGTGTGTGTGTGTGTGTCCGGTTGACCACTGTACTATTAGAGAAATTCAACTTAGATCACTAGACATTAATTTGTGTCAAAGTGACCACTAAATTATGCAAATCATTTCAATCAGGTCACTTCATCAAATTGTTGTTCCCGTCGCTTCGTTAAGTCCATTTAGTCAGGGGCATCTATGTCTTTTTAAGTCTTTCCCTCTTCTTTCTCTCTCTCTTTCTCTCTCCGTCTCACAACACTGTCACACACAAAACTCCCCCCCACCCCCACACACAAACGAACGCGTGCACACACACACACACGTCTTCTCAAAGAATTTGCCTGAAGATGCTGCTTGGAAGTTTGCAAGAGAGAAAGGCATTGATTTGGTTATAATAAAGCCAGCACTCGTTGTTGGTCCACTGTTATAGCCAACTCTCAACGCTAGTGTCGCTGCAATTCCGGACATAGTAAATGATAAATATCCATAGTTAAGAAGTAGGAATTTTTCGATGATAGACATGAAGGGATCTTGTAACCGGCGAAAGAAACTAGCTCTTCAATGAAGTCAGCAATAGTATATTTTTTCTGGGAATTTAAATTGGTGAATATTTTGATTCGGACCATCTCCCAAATTTGCCTTATTGTGCCACGTTACTAAATTTTCTAGAGCAAAGCTTGTACCCTCAGTTCTACAGGGTAGTCAGCAATGCAACCAATTCTAGGGCCAACACCTGTTGACCATTTTAGAGAAAGTTGGTGCCCTAACTGGTATGACCTTGCAGACTTCTTCAAATTGATCCTTTGCAATATTGCTTTCTTGGGCAACCCAGCTCTTGGACTCTGAAGACCTCCGTATAGAGTCCTTTGGTAATTGCTTTTGCTTTCATATTGGGAAACTTCAGTTGGCTTGGAGGATAGATCTTCTTCATTTCCATTGTGGATATCAAGTGTAGGAGAATCTGAATTTGTGGAGAATTTGAATTTGTTGAGGATCCAGCTTTAGTTCCATCTTGCTCTAATTTGGAGTATTCATAGTTCTATTCGTTTCCTTTGCAAATCTGATGACAATATGTGTGTGTGAAGAAGAAGAAGAAAGAAGAAAGAAGAAAGAAGAAGGTGAACAGTGAAAATATAATTTTACCCTTAATTAACGGACTTAGATTGACAGAAACTAATGGAGTGACTTGATTGAAACGAATTTTAAAATTTAGTGGCCACTTTGACACAAATCAATGTCGAGTAACCAAAGTTAAATTTGTTTAATAGTACAGTAGTCAACCGGGTAGTTATATATATATATATAGGGAATAACGAATATATTGCTAGCCTTAGGCACCTTGCCTTAGGCACCTTGCCTTAGGCTAGAGAATAAAACTACGTAGTTTCGAGTTAGTTGGATTAACATAATATTTCTTTTTCTATATTTTCTTTCTCCCCGTCAATCTCTCTCTCTCTCTCTCTCTCTCTCATCAGATCACGTGACAGCCTCTCGCCGGCCGCACCTCGCCCATCACCGACAACTTTCCACACCGGTGACCATAAGCCCCCACCATCAAACCACACGACAACCCATCACCCATCACCTTCTGCCGACGCCCATCGCAAAAATCACCATCTGCCGGCCCATGACAGCCCATCGCCGGCCGCACCTCGCCCATCGTCGGCGACTTTCCATGTCGGCCACATGACAGGAACAAAATCACCTTCTGCTGATGCCCACCACAAAAATCACCATCCGCTGGCCCATGACAGCCCATCGCCGGCCGCACCTCGCCCATCGCCGTTGACTTTCCATGACGGCCACATGACAGGAACAGTCATTACCATCCGCCTAGTCGCCAGCCTCCTTCTCCGGTAACACAATATCGCGAATCACCCAATTTGAGTAATTTACTAACGATTAAAATCTAGATATTCTCAATTTTTACAAATCCAATTAAAAATTAATGAATCCGTTTTGAACTTTGAGATGTTGCCGAGATGGGGTTGTTGAAGTGGTGGATTTCTGGGATGAGGATCGTGGCGGCGGAAATTTGTGATGGTCTGTAGTCCACGGTGGTGGCGTGGTGGGTTCCTGGGATTGCGGCGGTGATGTATTCTTATGGGGCGGTGGTGGTGTGTTCTCTAATGGGCGAGGGGAGAGAGATGTGGTAGGGGTGAGTTTTGTAATGGTGGAGGTGTTTCTGTTGATGGTGGTGGTGGTGGTGGGTGGTCTGTGATGATGAGGCAGTCGTTTATGAGGTTACTAAGGTCACCGGCGATGGAAGGTTGGCGGACTGAGATATGTGTGTGTGAGAGACAGTGAATCAGGAAGGAAGAAAACAATATAAGAAATAAGTAATTTTGGTCAAAACTACGTAGTATTGATTCCTAGCCTTAGGCAAGTTGCCTAAGGCTAGCAATAGATTCGCTTTTCCCATATATATATATATATATATATTGAGCTGATTCGTTGATAGCGCTAGCAAAATAGGATAGGTTGCAAACGTGATCTGGCCGTCCACGGGCGATCTGTGGACGGTCTAGATCTTTTTTTTTTTGCGTTTTTAAGTCCATCCGCTACATTATGTAGCGGACAATGTTTTGACAAAAATACCCTCCAGCTTAAAAGGACAGCCCATCCGCTACACTGTGTAGCAGACAAATCTTTGACTTTTTTTCTCTTTCTCTCACCTTTTCCTCATTTAATGTTCTCACATTGTTTCTTTTCTCTCTCCTCTCTTTCATCATTTCTCTCTATCTCTCTCCTTTTTTTAATTAACTCTCTCTATCTCTCTCCAAAATCAATTCCTATGTCTGCCAAGGGAAGCGTACTCCATACATCATCTAGGATTAGCAGGACCTTTTTCCCATTTTCAGTCGCCGCTTTAGTAGCCCAGCTCTCTCCCGTCCGTCCTCCTTTCTAGCGAGATCAGTTAATCCCAAATCATATGCAATCTGTCTTCAAATGCTTTTTACATCCAAAGTGGCGGAAACAGCAGCAAGTGCCACCTCTTTGAAGCATTTTTCTCCAACCAGCTGACTTCTTACTTGTTCCATCATTGTCGCCTCCTTACCGAGCTTGAAACGATTTGTTTTTTTTGTATAAGAATACTACATGGTTTCCAGTCTTATGTAAAATGAAGATCATAAATAGAATGTTGTATCAGGATTATCTCTTGCCTTTCGCTTTTGTACTTGATAATTTTGTCCTCCGGTCTGGTCATTTACAAACGCAAGAAAGAGAGAGAGAGAAATAGAGACAGAGAGATAGTCATAAAATTGATGGGAGAGAGAGAGTGTGTATCAGAATGTTAAAGAAAGAAGAAAGAAAGGACAGAGAAAAAGAGAAAAAAAGTCAGAAAAATAGTGCTTAAATAGTCCGCTACATTATGTAGCGCATGGGCACTGCCTCAAACTAGAGGGTATTTTCGTCAAAAAATTGTCTGCTACAAAATGTAGCGGACGGACTTAAAAAACGCAAAAAAAAAAGATATGGACCGTCCGCGGATCGCCCGTGGACGGTCAGATCGCATTTGTAACTTATCCTATTTTGCTAGCGCTATCAACGGATCAGCTCCCATATAAATATATATGGTGTTTTAGGGTTTTTAACACTATGTTACCCATTTCTCATTCTCCTCCCTCCCTCTCCCTCTTTCACCCTCATTCACAAGAAAACCATCGATCGACGCAATGTCGATGCCGACACCTCTCTCTTTCTCTCTCACAGAACAATTACAGATTGACGGCCTCGATGCCTCCACCGCCACCCCCTTCTCTCTTTCTCTCTTTCTCTCTCTCTCTCTCGCTCTCAAATCTACGCCCCTAACGCCTCCACCGCTATAGATCGACGGCCTCAACGCCTCCACAACCCTGCAGATCGACGGCTGAGGACCTCTATCTCAATCTGTCATCGACGGATCTACGGCCATTTCAGCTCCGTCGTCCCAAATTTTTGTTGTTCGACAACACCATCAATCCTTAGATTTTCATATATATATATATATATATATATATATATATATATATATATATATATATATATATATTTTAATGTGATGTAATTTTTAACGTGATCAAAACTATTTGTGATGTAACTTTAATGCACTCTTGGATTTGTGGCTATATCGATTGTTGAGCCAGTTTGTTGAATTGTTGGTAATGATCAGTAGATCAAGTGCCTTGGTAAGGAAGAAAAAAGGGAAAAGAAGGAATTTTTTTAATCTAATTATAAAAAAAGACGTTTATAAAAAAAAATTGAATTTACCCGCGGGTAGTACCTGTTCTGCTTGGGTAGGTATGGGTACAAAAAAAAGCTACTCGGAAAAATGCCGGTATTTTTTTACCCAGACCTATTTTACCTAAACTCGATCGAATACTACTCGTATCCCACGGTGGGTGTACCCGTTTGCTAAGTCTAATGAAAATGGGTCTTGGTCTTCATTCTAACGGGTCGGAGGGCAATATTTTAGTCAGTCCAAGCGTTGATTCTCTTTAGAGCTTGCGTGTCATTTCTTCATCAAGTGACATATTATATCTCTCAAGAAATTTAGCCACTCAAACCACTCATAAAATATATTTTTGTTCTTTGCATCATGGATTCTACGGTGAACATCCTCGAGTCATCCCAACAAGCTACATCGCGAGGTAATCTTTACTAGTTTTCTTAGGGTAGAAATCATATAGATTGTCATCCCTTCCCCGCATTTCATTCAAAAACAACAAAATAGAGTCTTTTTTCCATTTCTTATCTAAGTCTAAGTCTTGAAATGTAGATTACTCCCAGTAGGACCAGTGTTGAACTACAACGTTTTTGGTCGGTTAGTTCGACCGGATACATAAACTACTTGACCCCTGCTGTCGAGTTCAAGTCAAAACATAAATATTAACTTAGATATTAGTCTTACTATATTTTACATGCTATGTGTTTTTAAGGCCGATAATCATTAGAAATGAAGTAGAGAATAAAAGGACGTGGCGGGTGCCTAACACCTTCCTGTTGCATAACTTAGTTCCCAGACCCTTCTCTTGGTTTTGACAGGCTAGTTGTTCTTTTTGGACACTTTAAAGTCATTCTTAAGTTATTATTGTTCTTAAGATGGCGACTTCATTTAAAAAAAATCTCTTTTGCGGATTTTTTCCAAGACGGTGTGCTACAATGGCGACTTAGAGTGCGTTTGGTAGGGAATTTTCAAATGGCTTAGATAAAATCTCTTGTTTGGATGCTTCAAAACGGAATTTATGAAATTTTCAGATGGATTTGAATCGGGCATTTGGGTCTCCAAATCTACTGTTCAATCTTCTTCATATTCTTTCCTTCCCTGCTTCTACTCTCTTTTGTTAGACGACTCCCACCATCTGCTACACAGGTACCAATCTCGATTCTACATAAATCTAATTTCGTTTGCTTTATTTTTTTTCCGATCATCATTCTCCAATTTAAACTGGGCATTAACAATGAGATTGCCAGGTTAAAAAATGAGTTGGTGCTTGCCGGTGGTAGAAAACGGTGGTTGGGTTTTAATCGTTGTTGGTGTACAATTGACAATAGTGATGGGTGCTGGATTGATAAGGGAGATGGATGGTCGTGAGAGGCTGCACGGCGAACCAGTATTAGAAGACAATTTGGGATGCAATCTGTTGAAATAAAATTTGCAGAAAGGAAGAAGAAAACGGAAATTCAATGGCTTGAGGCGCGTCTAAAGACACTGTCTTTAAGGCGATATTTGCCCCCACTCGAATCGAGTTTGCTACTGGGTTAATGGCAAATCACCTCCAGGATTACCCAAGCCAACAATCTGCAGATAGCAATTCTGAAGATTCGTTTTCAGAATTGCTCCTCGAAATTGTGTATATAACTGAATAATTGAGATAAGTAATTTGGAAAATGAGAAGTTAAGAGTATTCTGAATTTCAGAATCTTATATATAGACTTAACAGCCACCCTTTCATGAAGGGACACAACCAATCAAGAAATAACAGAAATAACTGTTATTTCTGGTGCCTTTTCGGAATTACTTTCAAAGTCATTAAATAAATAATTGAAAGAAACAATTCCGAACTTTAGTAAAATATTGGCCGTTAGATCATATATAAATCAACGCGTTATACGCGCTCGCGGCAAGCGTGCCAAGTGCCAAGTGCGCCCACTAAAGCGCACACAATGCGCCACATGCCAAGTGCGCCCACTAAAGCGCCACACGCGCGCGCGCGCGCGCGCGCGCACGCGCGCGCGCGCGCGGTGCGGTGCACCGCACAATAGCATTGCCAATTGTTCCCTCCAAAACATCTCAATTATTTTAATAGTATATATCATGTGCTTGCTTATAAGGAGAGAGAAAGTTCATTTTCTCTCCAATGTGGGACAAAGAACAAAACCCAAAACCTTTTGGGTCTTGAACTTCACTCACAATACAAACACATTACATACAATCTATCATCAACACCAACACAATCTGTTTACAGTCTCAGCTTCCATAATTCATGTAAGGACTCTTTTGGTTCTCTAGCTCTTGCTTTTTGTTCTTGTTCATCCTTAAAACCAGCAGTTCCCCATCATTTGTGGTTGATGATAAGACGAAACGACCGTCGACCACTTCCCGACAACCATGGTACTTGCTCTTCTCTTTGTCGTCCTCCACCTCCACTGTTGTAGTTTTTCTCCTCAAGATTTCATAGTGCTTCAAATCCCAATTTCGTCACATTGACTTTAACAAAATAAAAAAACTCGAAGATTCGATGATCCTAATGCGGCCTCTTCTTTCAACTGTTCAATGTACTCAATTACTAACTGGTTTTACCAAAATGAAAGATTTCCCAGTTTCTTCTATATCTTCAGGCGAAGAACGTAACTAAGCTAGCTTTCATTTCTAGCTTATGTTATTCATAGTGTACCCCTGTTTTCCTTTTCCACTGATGAATAACCATACCCATCATGGTTCCTTCTTTCTATAATTCGAGGTAAGCATGGACCGAGTTGGGTAGGGGTAGGATTTAGGTTTTACCAGTTGTAGATGTACTGGGTCTTGGATGAATTTTTTTTGAGAATCCATGTAAACATCTTACCCTTATGTACGGGTGTTGAGAAAAGTTAGTGGGACTTTCTTTGCGTATCCCTGTTTTGCGTACCCCTGTTTTTCTTTTTCCACTGATGAATAACCATTCCTAGCTTGGTTCCTTCTTTGTTGCCTTGTTCTTTCAAGTCCCCCCTACAGATAAAACTCCTTCTTTCATATGATACCTTTCCTTTTCATTCGTATAAAAAATAATGGTACTAGACTACTGCTAGGAGACAGAGACACAACCTTTACCCATGTATAGGCTAAGCTAGAAGTACCTTTGGTTCTAGATGTGCATTTGTGTAACGGAAATTGAGGCCAAATTCCTGTAAAGCAGATTAACATTTTATGCTTTCGTAGACTTTAGACAAAACATATCTTGCTGCCTCCTTATGTGACCACTTTACGCTTCCTTGCATTTTTAGTAAACGGCGATAAGATCCATGTGACTTTTGTATACATATAACTAACTTTAATAGAGGTTGAAATTGCAATGTTATCAGAATATGTATATTGGCTGTGGGGACTGCCATATGGTAGCATTGAGAGGTCAAGAGTTAAACATGGAGAAGAAAGGATTGTCAAGCAAAGTGGTGATTGGTGGTGGTTAATGATGGTGCTGGGTGGTGGTTGATGACAATGGTGATAGGTGTTGGTGAAAGGACCAGAGAGGCTGTATGTTTATGAGAATAGATGAATGACTAATTATCAAGAATTAGGGGTTGAGGTCAAGTGGCCAAATGCTGCTAAGCACGCAACTTCCTACAAAATATCTTTGCCATTGTTTCCTTATATGCTTGTCATTTTGCTTGTTCATCTTATGTTATTGACAATCCATTTTTTGTTGATTTATGTGTAAGTTGCTTGGAGAATTAATATCAAATCTCTATTGTCAATATTTAGGTTTTCTACAATTAATCAATCATGAGTGATTTGACTAACACATAACGAAACTTATGTAGAAGGCGTGAAAAAGAAGAGGAAAAAAGTCACAAGAAACTGAAAATTATTTTAGACACAATAATGACGAATGTGATTTCTGTGATATTGTGGTACCCTACCAAATTCATAGTCAAAAACCACGTATTGATTGGGATAATGCAAGAGCAGGCTAATTGAAGCGTTTATACGATTGACGAGAAGCTGATTGCATAGAACAGCTACGAATTAGAAAGCATGCGTTCTTTAAACTTTGCAATATCTTGCGTGAGAAAGGGGACTTGGTGCCAACAAGAAATGCTCCAATTGAGGAAGCCGTAGCAATGTTTCTACATACTTTGACATATAATTTGAAATATAGGTTAGTCAAATTTACGTGCTTTTGATCTGCTGAAATTGTTAGCACGCAATTGAACAGAGTCTTGCGTGCTGTGATGAAAGTTAGTTCGGAGTACTTAAGATTGCAAGATTCAGTCTTAGATCAAGCTGATACAAGGAAATAGAAAATGGTTTAAGGTACTTCTTATGAAAAGGAAACAACCGCATTCTTTTTTTTTTAGTTTTTTAATATATCATATATATTTCTTGTAAATAAGATATGCTTCTTCTTTTATATTTATAGAATGCTTTAGGAGCACTTGATGGAACACATACTCCAATAACTGTCTCCGCAGAAGCACGACCTAGATACATAAACAAATGTGCTAGGAGTATGTGCCCCTGACTTGAAAATCATATACGTTCTACCAGGTTGGGAAGGTTCTGTTTCTAATTCGTGAGTTGTAAGGGACTCTTTGCATAGGCGCAACCGCTTTCACATTCCTAATGGTACTTCTTTTAATTTGATTTGATTAAAGCTATAAAAAGTTTTCACCCTACTACTTTTCATGATTATTCTTCATGATGTAGATAAGTCCTATCTTGTGGATGCGGGATATACAATGGACCAGGCTTTTTAGCTCCATACTGGGAAACTCGATACCATCTTAACAAATTGGTTAGAAATAATCCTGAAAATTATAAAGAGTTGTTTAATCTCCGACACTCAATTGCAAGAGATGTCATTGAAAGGACTTTTGGATTGTTGAAAAAACGATGGGCTATATACTACAGACAACTTTATTATTTGACATAAAGACACAAGTGAGGATTATCAATGCTTGTTGTGTACTCCATAACTTCATTCGAGCTGAGCAACTCAATGATCCAATATAAGGCATCAAGAAGTCGTGTTTTTTGAAGAAGTAGATCATGACATTGCTCAGTCTTTGACAGAAGAGGATCGACACGATGCAGACATGGTTACATCTATACAAGTGATAGAGCAGTGGACTATGTTTAGAGACAAATTGGCAATAAAAATGTTTGAGGATTATGAAGCACGAAGAGGCCTTGTAACTTAATATTAGGTTGTTTTTTTCTTAAGTTTAGTGATGATTTAGACAATCCTTTTATAATTGAAAGGTTTAACTTTGTAAGCATGTACGTGGGTGATGATCTATTTCTTTAATTATAATGATTTTGGTGTATGGAATGTTTCAGCTTAATGATAATTAGTCAAGTTTTATATTTTGTCTTTTTAAATAATGTTAATTGATGCTTCTGCTAGATATTTAAGATAATAGAAGCGAAGGAACATGTGCTAGCGAAGAAAAAATAAAAAATAAATCAGTAGATAGTGACTGTGATGATGATGCAAAATATGCGCGTTGGAACTTGGATATGGATCATGCATTGGCAGGAATACTCAGGGATGAAAACAATATGGGCCACAAATCTAATGTTGGGTGGAAGCCAGTTGCGTATACCACAACCTTTGCTAAATTAAGTGCTCACACGAAGAAAGATATCAGTGTAAGCAGCATGAAAAACCGTGTTAAGATTTGGAAGAAAATGTACGCCGTAATGAGTGATATACTTGCGCAAAGTGGATTTAGTTGGGATGATGTAAAGAAGATGATTTCAATTGATGACGAGACTACATGGAATGCATATGCTGCAGTGTATTTTTCTTGCGTTTATATTTTGTATATTAGTTTATGTCAACTTAATAGTTTAACTTCTGTTTTGTATTTCACAGTCACATGATGAAGCAAGACCATATAGGTATGAAGTGATACCGAGCTGGGATGACTTGGTAGAATTATGTGGGAAAGATAATACAACTAAAGAAGGTGCTGAAACTATTGTATATGCATATGAGCTAAAAAGTCCTATTGCAAACCTTTATGATACTGATTTGTATTATGGAACTCAAAGCTTAGAGGATTTTCCTCCGGTACCTGACAATCCTCTTTCAGCTACTAAAGAAACTCAAAAGGGAAAAGTAGCCTCCTCAACGCCAACCAACTTGCCTCCCAAGAGAAATACAAGGAGTAAGGATGTTCTTGCTTCTTTAGTTGCTAAAATGGCATCATCTTTTGTAGATTTCATGCGTGCAACAACGCAAAAATTGGAATCTAGTGAGGTTTGTGAGGAGGTAATGGCAATACCAGATCTTAAGGAAAATCAACAATTTAAAGCTATTGCCTGGTTTATGGAGAATGAAAGTAGTTTCGCTTGTTGAAGACACTACCCATTGAAAAGAAAAAGAATTGGGTACTGATGTTTATTCCACCGGCGTAGAATTTTAGTTAGATGCAGAAAATTCGTTTGTTTGTCTTTGTTTTGGTTCGGATTATGACATTTTATTTCCTTCTTAGCATACTCTGACTTTTGTTACGATTTATGTTTAATAAAAAATTAGATTATCTAACTATTGGTTTGTGTAGTTTCGGATATATGGAATAAGCTAGTTCGTAGATGTAATTTCAAGGAAGTCTTGAATCCATTGGTACTCATCCAAACAAAGAATTTGCAAATACTCACTTAGAATTCATAGAATAGTAAAAAGTGTCCAAACAAGATATTTTAAAATGATGGGATTTGTAAATCAGAGGATTTCAAAATGAGGGCATTTAGAAATACCCAGTATTTCAAAATCTCATGTCCAAACACACTCTAAGATGACTAGACCTGAAAAGTTTCTTTTGATTTCGGCCTTATTGTATTTTCTTTGTATTTCGTGGCATGTACAATATGACATAGTTGTGATATTTGCGCTTTTATTTTTCATACCTCACACACGGGCACGTCTCACCCCCAACCACCCATCTGAGAGCGACATTTGAGGCCCTTGGTCCTCCTGGCTCAAGGCAATCTCTCGATTGAGCTCTCAACCCCACAGCCTCGTACTAAAGATTTCTCCTGGCTCTTGGTATATTAAACGACTTGTATACGCACTAGTACTTGCCCATTATTCACTTCCTAGTTATGGGCTGGAGGTATATGGTACAATCGAACTGATAGGAACGACCTTTACGCTTATGTTATAAGGAGAAAACTTATACCCGGACCATTCAGTGTTCTGCCATTTATTGGGAAAATACCTATATTGGCCAATGACATGTTGGCGAAAAATAGCCAACATTCTAAAAGCTAAATTGGTAATTTTGCAAAAACAATGGAGACTCTGACTAACCAGCCGATTATCCGTGCTCCTAACTGAACATTTAGTCAGTATGTGCATTATTTGGAAAATATGTGAAACTGGCTAGTTCATACCCCGATTTAACTCACTGACCAACCGACCGATTATTCGTTAGGATAACTAGACGGTTAGTTAGGAACCTCATCCTCAAGAAAATTCCCAGAAATAAACAGTCAGCCCACTAACCAACCGGCCGGTTATCCGTCAAGATGACCGAACGGTTAGTCAGGAACCTCATCCTTAGAAAAAAATTTCCAGAAATAAACCCTCAACCCACTAAATAACTGATCGATTATCCGTCACGATGACTAGACTGTTAGTCAGGAACCTTATCCTCAGGAAAATTCCCAAAAAGCTCTAAGAAATATACCCTAAACCCACTGACCAACTGGCCAGTTATTTGTCAGGATGACAGGACGGTTAGTCAGAAACTTTATCCCTCAGAAGATTCGCTAAAACAAATCCTCAAAAATTACCCTGGCCTCATTGACCAACCGTTTGGTTTTCGTTCTAGATAACTGGATGGTTAGTCAGTCCTCTTTTCCCAAAATCAGAAAAACACCCGCAAAACTAAAAAATTCCCTTCATAGGGTATAAGCTAGCCAGCTCGATCTTTGTGGTATGTATAATTAAATTTTTGATGACTTTCCTTATACAGTTAAGGCTAAGCGTGGTTGGTATCAAGACTCATCCGGAAAGCTCTCACGAGCTCCAATGGCTGAAGAATTCCCATAGATATGTGATTTGGTCCATATCATCAGTGAGCTTCAGAAGGAAATGATGATAATAAGAAAGGTCTGGAATTCGATTGGATGTATGAGTCCAAGGAAGAAGCTAAACCCCTTGCCATACTAGAATGAAAGGATAAGTTAGCCGCACTCGAGTCACATATTGCCCTAATGAGGAGAGTCGATGCCCCTCTATACCTTAATGTCGTAACAATGAACCCTAAGGATAGGCTATCCCTAAATTTCAAAATGCCAGAGATGGATAAGTTTGATGGAACCACGAATCCCAAGATTCATGTGAAGATCTACATGCGGGCATTGGATCCGTAAGGAGTGAATCATAATTAGTTAATATAGTTGTTCCATCACTCTTACCGGAACTGCCTTTCGTCTCACTTTGGATGAAGCCCAGGTTCGCACATGGGAAGAGGTTGTTAAAGAGTTTGTGAAGTGGTACTAGTATAATGTTGATTTAGACATAACCCACAGAGAAACAAAGTCAAGAGAGTCCATTTCAGCTTTTTTCATGAGGTGGAGGAATAAGGCAGCTCAAATGATGAACCGTTCAACTGAGAAGGAGCAAGTGAACATAGTTAGGAGTAACCTGCTCCCACTCTACCATGATTATATCTTTAACCACGACCATACGCTGTTCAAAGCTCTTATGGGATCCCTTACATAGATAGAAGATGCTATCAATAAGGGAACCATCTTCGTGAGTCGAAGCGCCCAGACAGTAGTCCCCATATACCGAGCTAGCCAAAAGGGTTCTAATATCCAGCCTAAGCAAGAAGCAGCCAATATTGTCAATACCATGCAAACACCTCGGGGAGTGATGTGGGAAGCCACTATGGAGCCTAGGAGAAAGTTCCCATTATTGGATACACCATTCCCTAAAGTCTTCGGACAACTGTTGAGAAAAAGGAACGATATCTAAGGTGTCACCTACCCCCACGCCAGCGGTGATACCCGAAGGATATAACGAGAATTCTCTTTGTGATTACGACCAAGGAAAGATCATTATGAAGATAAATGCATCACCCTGCATCATGCCATACAGTACCTCATAGACAAGAATGAATTGTCCCCTCCCGTCAGACCAAAGTCTGAATAGAACCCTTGTCGCCTTATAAGTTAACTGCATTGATGATAGCCAGCCAGTTATGAATCCAATCACTCTCATTACTTCAGATAGTCGACCAGTTTGGAAGTCAACACCAGCATATGATTCTTTGCAGCAGTTTGATGCGATTACTTGGGAGAAGAGTTAATGGAGGGCAAGACCTTCACAGTTGAGGAAGAGTATGATGAAAAAATCGGGTTCATGTTCTGACTCAGTGACAAAGTATTCCACCTAGCAAGATTAGGCCGAGTATACTAGACCCCACCCCAGCCAGCCACATCTGACCCACTATTCTCTCAAGACCCCCAGATGACGAGGTCCTTAGACAGTTGAAGAAAACCCAATCCAATAATTCTATATGGGGACTACTGTCTGTCTCATACTCTCACCACTAAGCCCTCATCAAACTTCTCAGTAAAGCCCAGATATAAATCCAGACTCAACTCAAAGATCAGTCCCAAGTGCTAGGGGCTATACATTACAAAAATGTCCTTACCTTTTTTGAGTCTGATCTTCCCAAGTTAGGACTAAGCCATAATGACCCGCTTCATATCACGATGTGAGTGCTCGATAAGAGGGTACCATTAATTCTCAATGACAATGTTTTTGATCTAATTGTCTGTACCTTACGCACTGTTCAAGCCCTCGGCATTGACCCATCAGAATTTACCCCTTCAATCAAGTTGTCCGAGCCTATGATAACACCCGAATGGAAGTGATTCGTGTAGTGAAGCTTCTAATGATTGTGGGTACTGTCAGCTTTGATGTTGAATTTCAAGTGTTAGATATACCCGTCGCCTTTAACCTTCTAAGGGAATGACCTTGGATACACTCTTTGGGTGCAATCTTCTCAACATTGCACCAGAAGGTTAAGTTTGTGTTAAATGTTGTTGTTTTAACCATGACGGGGGATTCACAGTTACCTCAGATTCGGACTAGTCAAGAAGGACAGTGTTCAGGTACCGCATGATTCTTTGAATATTTTGTTCAGTGGATTTAGGATAGATCACCCGATTCACTGTCTCGAGTATGAGGAAATTTGTCACGGTGAAAACTTCCTCACTTTTTTCCTTTACAGCAGTACGACGGTACTCCCTATGTTAAGAAAATTCTATTACTTTTTCGAAAAAGGTATAGGTCGAAACTGTCAAATAATTCCTAGCTTTCCAGATATAGAGAACAAGAAAGATCAGTTTGGTTTAGGATATAAGTCGACCAGAAAGAAGAAGAAAGAAGCTATTCGGAAGCCCGTTCAACCCGAGAAGGACAAATAAAGCAAAAAGCACACAAGCATAACCAAGACACCTACTATGAACTGATGCTTCATCAAATAAGGAGAGACTAGGCCTTTTTATAGATTTTCGGAGCCTGTTTACAGTGTTGAGACTTGGAAGCAGGTTAAAAAATGGGAGAAATTTTACGACTGCGAGTAGGTCGAAAAGGAGGAATTTCCAGTACAAATAGAGCTGGATACTGAAGGAGTCGCAGATTGGATTGATTTAATGGATCCGAAAATGATGACAGCGTGCTTCACAAATATGTTTATCTCAGTACTTATCTATGAAGTGGACGACCACACCATGGACCTAGCATACATAATTACTCTAGCACAAGGCGACATGCAGAATTGGATGATCGAGTATGGACCGCTAACTGTGGGAGAGATTATCGAAGGAAGTCTTGCTGCCAAAGATGCTTCGGAGTCGAAAGACTTGGATGCTTATGTAACCTTAGCCAATCTAAATCTGCTTACCTACTATGTATTTCCAGACTATTTGATTGATAATATGATTTATTTCAATTATCCTTTGGTAGCTGATATGGGTTATGATGAATTAATCAACTTGGTTAACGACGAGTCACATCTAATGGGCCTAGAAGAGAAAAAATTTCTAAAAGAAATAATGAAAGAAACTGAAACCAGGAATCTAGTCATGTCAAACAAGTGGCTGAAACAAACAAAATAAACATAGGCTCCCGAGAAGATGCAAAAGAAATCAAAATAGGGGTTAGTTAAGATGAGAGAGAAAGAGAAGAGATCACTGCACTCCTCAAAAAAAGTCATTGATGTATTTTCTTGGTCATATGATGACATGCCCGGTATAGACCCTTCCATCGTGAAACACCACCTACCTTGTAACGCCCTGAAATTTTCGGAGTGTTAACCGATCAATCCATCAAATCCTCAATTGTCCAATTAATTCAGTGCTACTAATGATAACCCAACAACATTCATATCAGAGCACTACAGTCCATCAACTAACTTAACAAACCGTCTCAAAACAATGATAAAGTACTTAAATTATCAAATTTCATAACGGTTCTCTAACAAGGCTCAAATAACAACATTGTAAAAAACATAATCTACTCTAAGATTTGAGCTCGTCCGTCCCGAAATCTTACTGACGGTTATTTCCTGCAGAAAGGAACAGAAAAGGGAGTGAGCTTTCGAGAGCTTAGTAAGGTCGCTCAAAATTCAACGAAGAGTACAAACGATTATTTTTTTTGGGAAAATTTTATATCAGTGATAAAATGGAGAAAAGTATTCTCAATTCAAAATTCAATAAATACACTTTCAATTACACTGAAGCAATGCGGATAATATTGAACATGAGTATGATGGAAAGCCACAAAGGCAGTGCAGGGTAACACTTAGCAAAGCCACACAGGCAGTGCTCACTAACAATAAGGTTGCATATGCATATGAACACTAGCTAGACCCTTAGAGTACTAGCATCTCCTAACAATAACAGACCATCCTTATATCACCCCCGATACAGACCATCCTTATAACTCCTCAATACACTAACTCATGTCAATATTCAGAGTGCAATAACAGATAAATCAATGATAAATTCGATGCATAATGAGAAATAAATACACAGCATCGAAAAATGAATTTCAACAAACATATAAGGCTCAAAGCGGGGTATTAATGGCAATCGATGCAATGTCATCACAAATATAAGTGAGTCCAATGAAAACGTTAATAACAAACCAGAAAGAATATTATGATATCAATAGATGAATAGGCTTTCGGAAGAAATCCCTTACCTCAATCTAAGCACTGAAGCTAAAGACGCTCTCAACCAAATTCCTCGAGATTAACCTAGGTTGGCAGAGTCATTTATCAGAACACTTATTCGTACCACTACATTAAAATCTAAATATAATTATCTATAGCGTACCCATTTCTCTACCCGAACATGATGAAACTCGGAGCGGTTTCCCACACGGCCAACCTACCCCAAAATTCGTCACTCCCCGAGACTCAGAAATATCCCAGAAATGTTCTAATCATTCATTAAACATTATTTATAGTTTAATGGATCATATGGGGTAAAAATATAATTTTTGAATATTTTTTATTATTTTCGAATTAAAAATAATTTCCTTAAATACACTAAGAACCTATAAATTGTCATAATTGCTTCTAGCTGGAAATAAGGACTCATAATTTTTATACAAACCTTAATATATGTATAAAAATTATAGAAATAAGAATCAGGATTTAAAACGTGCTAAAACTATTTCTTTATTTTTCGTTTTGCTAAATTCCATGCGATACGGAAAATAATAATAAATCAACTCTAAAAATTATCAAAATTTTACTGAGTCTTATTTATACCATAAGGACATTACTATAATTTTTTCCAGAACATTTTCTGGGTTTAAAGGCTCCAAAAGGATTTTATAAGTCTGAATTTCCGAAAAATATTAAAAATACATACATTGTCAGAAAAATATAAAACTTTACCAGAAATTCTATTATAAACTATGGTGTTATAATTTAAATTTTCATGTGATAAAAATTACCGTACACTATTCTATTTTCACGCCGAACTAACGTTAAATCCGTACCTACACATATGCGCAACCTACAGCTGAAAAAAAAAACACACACACTCAAACACAGCTACTGCCTCACAGTAGTAGCTCCTTCCATCTGATTCAAAGTCACCCAAAACGCATTCAACCCACCTCACAGCACTCTCACGCACACACTATATACACAGCACTACACACACTCATGTGAGGCCCTCCATTCCCGCATAAATGTGCCCATAAACTCTCAATTTCCCATTTACCTACACTCCCTCACAACTGCAGAACCCAACACCACCATACCATATATGCATCATGCAGTACACCATGCAAGCACACAGAATACACATCACACAACCGCACACATGTGACATGCACACCCAATATTACATATCCTTCTCCCATGCCCACTGCCATGAGGCAGTGGGTCTTGCTCCCTTTCAAACGCCAATTCACTCACACATCCCTACATTCAGAAAACCCATCACGCTCACATATATGGTTTTCATTCTTCCTTGCACCCACCAACACATAATACACAGATCCACTCAAAACATGTACAAACCCGGCAGTGAGTTCCCTTCCTACACAACATCACGGCAGCTACCCTTATACGCATAATACCTGTATTTCATGCATCTTAAATACACACAAAACCCATTGAAATATCCTCATCTCGGTTGGATACGGCAGCAATGGCTGTCCCTTATTCTCTATCTATTACATCCATAATAACCCACGATCTCACGATTTCCCCACCTAAGATCTCCCCATTTACAGTTATTCACGAAACATAGTCGAGACCCATTTATGTATATCATGGTTACTTGGGTACGTATGTATACATATATAAACATCACCCTACTGAAATTTAAGACTTCTTCGTTACTTTGTAAATCACGGCGCTCTCTCTCTCACCCACGCAAACATGGCTGCACACCCAGCCCCTTGATCCCGTAATAAACTGAAAAAGGTTGAGAGAAAAAGGAGTAAACTTACCGGAAATACCAACTCGATCGCCGGAGGGAAACTTCTCAATCCCTTCTGTGAAGATCTCTCTCTCTCCCTCTCTCTCTCGGCAGCTCTCTCTCTTGCCGCAGCTCTGAAACGCACCAGAAGATAGGAGAATATGTGTTGACGGCTGCCCTAGATAATGCTTTATATTTATACGCAAACCCTTCTCATCCTTTTGTCGCTAAAACCCTTCTCCTCCTTTATGTCGCTAAAATTTATTAACCATATTTATTACCTCAAAAATTTGTCCTACAATAAATCTTTATGATAATTTATGTGTTAAGAAAATTCATCAGCCAGTTATTATGATACCTCTTTGACAAAAATTGTCGTTAATAAGTACACCACTACTAAAAGTTTAGTTGTCACTAAAAAGTATTTCATTGCTAAAATTTAATTCATCGCTAAAATACACATCGACGTTAAATAATAAAATATATCGTCACTAAAGGTCCGATAGAGGATTAGTTGGGATTTTCACCATAATTCCAGCTTCAGATTTTTGGGATGTTACATACCTATCATAGCTGAAGCTAAAATTGACTAACGAAAACTCTGTAAGTTGAGACCGGAGTGGTCTCTCAAGGTTAAGGATGGAGTGATGAAGTTAGATCACATCGAGTCTATTAGAGTGATTGAGTACCCTACATGGCTAGCCAACATCGTTCCCGTTCCCTAATCTTTCGGTCAAGTCAGGATGTACGTTGACTACTGAGACCTAAACCGAGCTTTCTAAAAGATGACTTTATTTTGCCCATCATAGACCTAATCGTAGATAACACAGCCGAGCATGAGTCAGTATCCTTTGTAGATTATTTTGTGGGGTATAACCAGATAAAATGGCTCATGAGGACCAGGAGAAGACAACCTTCATAATCCCCAGGGAACTTATACAGTGATGCCTTTCGGCTTAAAGAATGCCAGGGCTATATACTAGTGAGTCGTTACTACCCTGTTCTATGATATGATCCATAAAGAGATGAATGTGGATGATATGATCATCAAATCGAGGAAAAGGCAAGAATATTGTACAGTGTTGAGGAAGTGTTTTGAAAGGTTGAGGCAGTACAATGTGAGGATGAACTCGTAAAAGTGTGTGTTCGGAGTCACATTCGAGAAATTGCTAGGTTTTATTGTAAGCAAACGAGGGATAGAGGTGGACCCATCTAAGATCAAAGTCATAGTCAAGATGCCCCCACCCAAGATGGAGAAAGAAAACAGAGGGTTATTAGGCAGAATCCAATACATTAATCAATTTATATCCCTACAGACCATGATCTATGAATCTATGTTCAAACTGTTGAAGAAGGATTCAACCAAAGAATGAAACCCCTTGTGTCAGGAATCCTTCGACAAAATCAAACAGTACCTTAGCAACCCTCCAGACCTAATACCTGGTAGCAATTTGTTGTTTTACCTAAATGTAACCGATACAGCAGCCCGAGCCATGCTAGCCCAACATTTGGAGAACTTGTTGGTTGAGAGGGCCATATAATATGTTAGTAATAAGTTAACCCAAGGGGAGGTGAATTACTCAGCCCTAAAAAAGACATGTGTATCTTTGGTTTGGGCAATGCAAAAATTGAGAGATTACGTCTTGGCGTATCCTATCAGATTGCTGGCCAGAATGAACCCTACTAAGTACTTGGTTAAGAAGCTTGTCCTATCTAACCGCCCAGTTTGGCTTTTGTCGTTGTCTGAGTTTGACATCACCTATGTCACGCAGAAGTCGATCAAAGGAAAGGCCCTGGCTGACCGGTTAGCTGATTGTCCAACGGATAATAACAGTCAATAGGAAGCAAGGTTCCTAGATGAAGGAGTATGCATAATTGAATAAGAAACGAGATGCTAGTTATACTTTGACGAAGCAACGAACAGTAAGGGTTTTGACGTAGGAAAAGTATTGATCTCACTAGAGGAGCCCATTCACCTATAGCCATCAAGCTCACTTTCGATGGTTCAAACAACACCGTCAAATTTGAAGCTTGTATCATCGGATTAAAGATGGCCTTGAAAGTAAGAGTTTGAGAGGTTATAGTGTATGTAGATTCAACATTGATCATACACCAGATTCAAGATATGGAGATGATTAGAGATGAATGTCTGCAAGCATATCATGCCCATTTGGAGAAAGTTGTAGACCAATTTAAAGTTGTGAAATTCCATCACTTACCCCGAGTCAATAACAACGTTGCCAATGCCCTAGCCACACTTGTGGCGATTGTTGACATACTCGAAGAATAAGAGGTAGAGCCATTTGTCATACAAAAGAGAGACCGACTAGCCTACCTTTCATGATAATGCTTGTAAAAGAAGACGGAATAGCTGAGCCTTGGTACACCGATATACACAATCTTATCTAGGACGAATAATACCCTATATATGTTCTGCAACTGTCCGAGTAGCTCTAAGATGATGGGCATCATAGTTTATCATCTGTGACCGAACATTGTCTAAGAGGCATTATAATGGAGAACACCTGTTGTGTGTAATCGAGAGACAGAGTAGCCAAATCATGGAAGACATACATGCAAGAGAGTGTGGACCACACATGAACGGGCAAATGCTAGCGAAGAAAGTCCTCCGACAGGGATACTACTGGAGTACTGTTGAGAAAGATTGTATTAAGTATGCGAGGAGGTGTTACAAGTGCCAAATGTATGCCAACTTATAGCATCTTCCTCCCTGAGAGTCATACAACATGACCTCCCCTTGTAGTCTGGGAATATACGTGATAGGGAAGATTAGCCCCAAGGCGTCTAATGGACATGAGTTTATATTAGTAGCCATAAATTTCTTCACGAAGTGGGTGGAAACATCTTTATATGCCATGCTCAAGGCCAGAAAGGTTGCTCAGTTTATCAGATCAAATGTTATTTGTCGGTATGAAGTACCCCAAAGTTGATCTCAGACAATGTACTACATTTTGAATGAGAAGTCACAGACCTAGCCGAGGAGTACGGTATAATCCGACATCGCTCGTCACATTACCGACCACAGAGCAATGAGGCTATTGAGGCCACCAATAATAACATCAAAAGCATACTGAGTAAAATGACAGATTCTGGTAGGAGTCCGCCAAATAAGCTCCCCCACACCCTCTGGGGCTATAGGACATCGGTGAGAATGTCAACTGGGGCTACCCCATATTCATTAATCTACGACACAGAGGTCGTACTCCTGGTAGAATTGGAAGTTAACTTTCTTAGGGTGCTGTTGAAGAACGAGATAGCCGAGGAAGACTAGATAAGACACAGATTCGAAAAGGTGGTGCTAGCTGATGAGAAGGTTCTAAAGGCCTTATATTGCATCCAGGGTTACTAGAAGCGGATTGCCCGAGCCTTTAACAAGCGAGTGAAGGGACGCAGATTGAAGAAATGAGATTTGGTGTTAAAGGAGAATATTGGACAAATTTGGAAGCCACAAGGAAAGTTTGAACCCAACTGGTTAGGTCCATATATGATCAAACAAATCATGACTAGGGGTGTAGCGCCCTGTTTGTTGACTTGATGGAATTGAGTGTCATAGTTAGTTTATCTAGATCGATTAAAGGAATACTATGCTTGAACAAATTTTGTAATTGGAATGACCTGATCCTCCTTAAGAGCATTATCCATCCCACACAGATTAATGTAACACATAAATGGAGGTACGTAAGCAGCCAATAAGGTTACCTTGTGTGCGGTCAAATTTTAATTGAAAATAAAAAAAGAAGTCTTGTATTCCACTGGCTAAAATACCAACTACATTCCTGAGAAAAATAAAAGTGCCCGCTAGGAAAAAAACCTGCAATGGTAAGCCTAGGCAAAAGTTAATGCAAAGAAAAATGAAAATCATAAAAAATGATAGAATGAAAAAGAAATGCCCGCTAGGACAAAAACCTTGCAAATGGCAGCCTAGGCAAAAGTTATGGCATAAGAAAATTCTAGGTTTTATCAACAACCTACGGGATATCCATCAATATATGTTTCAGTATCTTCATAGCAACACTATCCTTGCCATTCATGACTAACTTCCATGTTTCCATATCTTTCTTGTAAGCCGACATCTGAGATATAAGAATCATATATTCCAATTCTTCCATTTGAAAAGATGGTCTTTGATCCAATTTTTCCTTGCCTTTATTGCCTTGCAGATCAAACCGACCCTCGAGATAAGCATCCACGTTAGCTCCCTGGTTCCGAGTAGATTTGATAGTCAAATTCCTCTTTGGTGGTTTCTCCTTAAGCACCAGAGAAGGGTGTCGATGAAGGGCTCATCCATGTGTAAAGACTGTATGGAATTCTGGTCAGCATCGAACTTTTCCTTGAACATTTAGAAACCGATCCAAGATCGCCTGATCCAAATGACCCGAAGTTCGCCTTCAGCCTGAGGATGATGGAAACTTTGCACTATGCTCTGAGAAGACTTGTCAGATTTAGACACCTCCAGACCTAAACTGATAACAGCCTGAGCTTCTCCCTTGGCTTGCTTAAAGGACCTTATCTCACAAGCACTTGGAAACTCCCAGTTTAGCTCCACCTTTAGTTTGCTCTCCAGAGCTAACACCTTTTTCTTAATAAGGGTCCACAGCCAATAGATGTATGCATTAAATAGCAAAGGAGCAACAGGCTCTATACCAGTCAAGAAAGCTCTAACTTCAATAGAACTGTGGTATAAGGTGGAGATCTCCAACCTCGTAGAACAGCCTCGACTATGGAAAAACTAAATGCTTGTTCCCTACGAACTCACCATAGACTTTGAGGATTACCTGCTCATAATCAAACTACCTCAGGATCTGACATGCAAAGTAGAAGGATGTAACGTAGTCCCGAGATATAAACACAGGGATACTCAGCAGTTCTAAGAATCGATCCGTGAGCCCTCATTTGCAATACCAACGGATATGTTCGGACTCTTGCACACAGAAGAAGCAAGTCCAATCATATTTACCCGAGCGACATTCGAAGAATAAAGACTGAGAAAGAAAAACATTAGGGCTCTACCCTACAGCAGCAGGTTTGGCTATCAGGCACATATGATCTAGTAAACACATGTAGAAAATCAGGTGCAATCCCCAAAAGGAACACTGAGATCCTTATGAACATCACTAATTCCAAGTAGAGTTTTAGCTACCACTAGAGTGATTAAGGTCTTACCTTTGGTAGACACCTAAAGCAATATGTCAACTAACCTCACATCAGCAACCCCAGAGCCAGAACAAGTGAAATACTTGACCACCAAGCATAATGCCAGGGTGACCATTTGACCATGGGCATACTGTTGATCTCGACCAGTCGGTTTAGCAGAAAAATATTCTACCAACGGATAAAGCTGAATACCATTACCCGGAATGAAAGATTGGGGGGAGGGGGCTCCTTTTTTTATATTCAATAAGGCATTGAAAGCCTTAGCATAACCATCTTGAACAACTGGAACAACGATTGGCAGATTGGCTAGGATGTCCACCATAGCCGAATATTCTTCAAAAGTAGGGTATAATTTATTCAGACCAAACCGGAACACACGATCGTCTATATCCTAGAATTTGCAAGCCACGAGGAGAATGTTTTTGTAACTATCACGCTTCTTAGTCTCATGATGGATTTTAGCTTGAATTGCCCATCGAGATGGATCAATTTGATTTTGTTGAAGGAGTCCTCAAATGCATGGAATTGGAGTTCAGATATCGTTGGATCATCTTCAAAAGCCATTGAGAGTTCTAAGAGGAGGAGTATGGACGAATTTTGTTCTGAAAGGATGAGTCCTATATATATATAGTGAAGTAGCCCTAATTTGTGTAGGTTTAGGAGTCAAAATTTAAAAATTTCAAAAATTTTTATTGGAAGAATCGTCCGGCTTTTGACTACCTTAACGATTTTCCAATTTGATTTGCATATTTGATAGTCCATCTTTTTTACCAACTGTCTGATTTTCCTAAGAAATTCAATTTTCTTCCGACCAACCGGCCGATTTTGCTCCTAACCAACTGTACTATTTTACCTCAATTTTAGATTTAGGTTCTGATCAACTGGTCAGTTTTCCTCAAGAAATAGTTTTGGCCACTAACTAACTAGCCGGTTAGTCAGTCTTTGTGAAATTTTGAAGAGTTTGCCTACTTTTAGGCCCAACCTGTACCTGTTAGTTCACAAGTTCAAACTCCATTTTTTTTCATCCATTCCAATCCCATCATCCTTCTTTCTATGCATGTGTGTGAGTATATACTTATAATACTTATAATACTCATAAACAATAGGAATTAACTAATGTTCTAACATTATAGGTCTACTCTATACCTAACCTAAGTAGCAGCATTCGTTCTTCAGGACCTTCTAGGGCTAGGCACCTTCTCGCCGCTAGAATATGAGGCCTCCTCAGCTTTCTTCTCGGCCTCCTCACTAGCCTCCTCAGACTCTTAAGGAATGGTTTTAGTTTTTGTGATAGGAGTCCACTATCACAGTTACATTGGATTGAGGCTTCTTATACATACGTCAGAAGACGGCGACGTCCGGGATGATTTTTGTCTCCTCATCAAGGTAGGGGCTGGAGCCTTCTTTTTACTTTCGGCAGCCACTTCTTTCCCCTTAAGCAGTGCCGATTTAGGTTTAAAAGTCTCTCTAGTCCAAGTTCGGGTCACATCTACACTCTTCACGTATTTTTCCTTAGGAATTACTAGGGCCACCCTAGGGGTAAGAGTAACAGTAGTAGTAGGGGTTATGGGCTCTACGGAGCTTGGCCAGCCGTTCGATCCACCTCCTGAAGCTGGAATCGAAGGAGTGGGAGTAGGCGTCTATGTAGCTTCATCTGAGGGTCCATACACCAATAACATGTCTCGATAGCCGGACACCATGCCCTTAAGGCTATGAATCATCATTTAAGCATCTCTAAGCAAGGAACAAGGTACATGCATCAGGAAGAAAGTACAAAGTCAAAATCTTACATGAATGACAAGTTGTAAAATAAGGTCGAGTTTAGAGATTACCTTATGGACCACGGCCAACTCTTTGAGCCTGAAGACCTCAGAGTTTTTCTCCGGTCGTGGGATGGGTTCATGCTCCTCGGTCTTCCCTTTTGGCTAGATCGACATTGTCCATCGAGGGAATGAAAGACCCTCAGCTACATTATCTGCTTTCTTCCCCTTCTCTTCTTCTCCCGAGCCACCCTCTCTTTTTTGGATCTTCTTCAACTATTTCGAGTTCAAATGAGGTGTCTTTCTTACACGAACACCTCATAAGTCCGAGGATATATCGACCACCGTAGGGAGGATACCAAAATTCTTCTAAACAAGATTTGCTTCAATCCCCTATGCAAATCTGAGGTGTGGTACATCTCCTCGAAGGGAACAACCGGAATCCTAAAGCCCATAGCCTCCAGATGATGCTAAATAAAGCACATTATCTCTAAAAATTGTTAATTGCATATGATAGTGAGGTAGACACCTATCAAGCTGACAAAGCACCTATCTTGGTACCTGTTAAAGTGAACAACGAGGAGGACGATCTTTCAGTTCAACCAATACTTTATCTAGGAGAAGAAGTTGTTGATGAAGAAGAGGATGATGTAGAAAGTGTTGAAAATGATGAGGATAACTCTACTGATGAAGAGAATAAATTACAAATGGAGAGAATGGTGAGTCCCAATAAGGAAGGGATGACGAGTCTGAAGATGAAGAGGATGATGATTCTAAAAATAAAGATGAATGATTTGTAATATTGTAACATTTTTAACTTGTAATAAGTAACTTGAATATTTCACTTAATTTTACAATAGACCACGCTTATCTTCCCTATTGTTATATACTTGATTACTCCACAATAATATGTTAACTTACTCGTTTATCCGGTTCATAGTAAGGCTATATGCTAACATAATATTCAACATAAGTTTCTCTTATCAGCTATGAATACATTAGGAGCCACCCGCGGTCACAGTGGATGCCGAGTTAGATCTTCATCGGTGGCTGGGGACGCTGTATTGCCTGCTGATGACGAGGCATAGAGCATGAGCATCCATCATGCCCAGCCGCAGGCTGGTTCTCTTTCATCAGCGGGTTTGACGACATCAGATATAATTGATATTAGCATTTTAGCAATATCTACGTTATTTTTAATCTATATTTGAACCAACTTAATATAAGTATTTGGCAGGATCTCAAGAAATGTTTGGTTTTTTAGTTCAATTTTTGGGTTGAGATGTTTTTAATTTGGGTTCAACCCCAAATACTTTTTTAAGCATGTTTTAAGTATTCTTAATAGGGTTAATTACAAAACTGTCCCTTGAGGTTTACACATTTTTGCACTTTGCCCTCCCTCCGTGTTTACAACTTTTGCAATAATGTCCCTCGAGGTTGACAAAATCGTTGCAAATAGCTCCAAAATTAGACGTTCGTTCAATTTTGGACGTTAAGTGATCATGTGCGGTGCACATGCCATTTTGGCATAGGCAAATTTGTAATTTCCCTATCCCTTCTTCCCCACTGTGTTCTTCTCTCTCTGTTCATCTCTCTCGCTCAACCGTGGAATCACTATTCAACCGCGGCTACGACATCGTGAAACCACTAACTCCGGCGGAATAGGCGATGGGCTTGTATGGCCCTTTGCTCACCCACACCATCATCGACGGCATCTTAGGTCACAAGTCAAAATTTTCCTCCGGCGATGAATAAACGGACTTGCTTAATTAAAACGGTAAAGGGCACTAAAAGTGGTAAAAAGAAATGGGGACGGGGAGGCAAGGTCAGAATTTTTGTCGACAATCTGGTTGGAATCTGATCAGGCAACTTCAGGCGGCGAGGGTTGATTCAGATCAAGGCCGAATGACTTTCTCGGTGAGATTCGGTTAGTGTAGTTGAAATCCACAACGTAAGAAGAATCAGAGTCGCTCTGAGCAGCGTCGACAACGGCTGGGTGGAAAGGAGCGAATGAACTGCTAGATCTAAACATGCTGAGGTGGTTATTCATGGCATCAGATCGTGATAGGGCGTAGAACAGGAAAACCAGACGAGCCACTGGGTAAGCGGCTGAGAAGTGCTCTGCACCGGGGCCTCCGCCTCCGCTTCTGCTTTCGCTAAGGTGAGAGAGGCTGAGGTCTAGAGAAACTCCGCTGCCCATTGTGCTGTCATCTTCCTCTTCTTCGCTCTTGATGGAGTTCGTCAATCCCAGCCCAGACGAAGAAGTCGATGACGTGGACACCATTAACCGTGAACAACCATATGGATTGGATGTGCAAATTCCCTAAAAAAATTGCGTGGTCCGATTATCAGAGCGATGTCGACGGCATCGGGGGAAGATGAACAGAGAGAGAAGAACACAGTGGGGAACAAGGGATATGGAAATTACAAAATTGCCTATGCCAAAATGGCATGTGCACCGCACATGATCATTTAACGTCCAAAATTGAACGGACGTCCAATTTTGGAGCTATTTGCAACGATTTTGTCAACCTCGAGGGACATTCTTGCAAAAGTTATAAACACGGGGGGAGGGGGGGGCAAAGTGCAAAAATGTGTAAACCTCAGGGGACAGTTTTGTAATTAACCCTATTAAGAATACTTAAAAAAAAGTATTTGGGGTTGAACCCAAATTAAAAACATCTCAACCCAAAAATTGAACTGAAAAACCAAACATTTCCAATCTCAAAAAATTTGGGTTGAGATGTTTTTAATTGAACTGAAAAACCCAAAAAATGAACTTAAAACCCAACATTTCCAATTTTAAAATTGAATTTTTTTTTTGAAGATTGATAACCGAATTACTTTGAATTTTGCTTCATATCTTTTAGGTATTTTCAATTCACCCGTCTAACGAATCTAATTATATATATATGAAAGCCGAAGCTGAGAGAATGTTGACACGTCACTGCCTACGTGGACATTCTCTTATTTTGCCACGTGGACTATCTCTCTTTAAGGCACCTTCATATTTATCATTTTTCTCTCCAAGAATTATGTTCACACACTCTCTCTCTCTCTCTCCAAAACCGTTTCTCTTTATCTCACAATTTCATTCACACTCTCTCTTTATCTCTAGAAAATTCCCTATATATCTCCTCCATCACCCACGTTGGCTGTCTTTCTCCTAAAATCTTGCCTCTTTCCCAATCTTTTATGTGTCTGCCATTATCTTTTACCTAAAGTTGAAAAACATGATAACTTAAAATCCTCCTCAATTATCTCAATCACAAATTCATGATTGCCGCCTCATCCTAAGATTTTTCAATCTCTTCCGGTGTATAAGTTCTGTATACACATATCTCATCGTACAATTTTTCCACTCTCCTTCAATATATGTTCCTTGCTTACACATCTTCTTCACAACCAGCACCAACAAAAAGGGAAAGGAAAAAAAAAAAAAACCTTCGTGCTGCTATTTACATTGGTGAGTAAATCAAATATTCAATTTTTGATGTCCTTTCTTTGTTGCTTGGATGCTTAACCGATTCTTTTTTTTTTTTTCAGAATATAGAGCAGCTATGAAAGGGTAAAGGTTCAATTTTTTTCAGTTGAAACTCACCTGTGAGTTTATTCCTCTTTTTTCTATTTATCTTTATGTTCAATTGCTTCTTCTTGGCAAATAAATGATGGTCTATTGGTTGTTTGATTTTACTATTACAATATGAATAGTTTATCCTTTGCGCTGCAATTTACATTTGTAAGTAAATTAAATATTCAATTTTTTATGTTCTTTCTTTGTTGTTTAGATGTTTAACTGTTTCGGTTTTCTTATTTTTTTTCCCCAGGATATAGAGAAGTTATGTACAGGGTAAAGGTTAAAAAAGAAATTCAGTTGAAACTCACCTCTGAGTCTATTCAGCTTTTTTCGATTTGTCTTTATGTTCAATTGCTTCTTCTTGGGAAATAAAGAATAGTTTATTGGTTGTTTCATTTTACTATTACAGTATGAATGAATAATTTGTCTTTTGTCTTTTCATTTGTAAATTTGAGTCCCAGGTTCAGTATTTTCTCCCACAAGCTGGACTGGGCGCGTGACATGCTTCATGGTAGACATGCCTTATCGTAGCCGAGCGTTTCAATGTTGGAGTTTGGAAGCTAATATTGCTATTACAAAAAAGGTCAATGATGACTTTTAGTGACAATGGTCGAGGGTAGAGAATTTTTAACGGCCTTTGGTTCCTCTCGGTGCTGCTCTTTATTAGTTAATAAATTGTTACCTTTTCTTTTGCATGACCATATGTTTGTTTTTGCTCTTTCCTCCTTTTTTTTTTTTTAAGTTTTTCTAATTCACCAGAGTCACTTACTTGCTCTTGCTCCTTATACTGTATGGCATTAGTTTTTTGTTCTGCATATGATGTTTGCATTACTTTGGTGTTCAATTCTTTGAATACTATATGTTTCCAAATTTAATTCTAATCATCATACCAGCAAATTTATCGTAATTTACTTTGGTGTTCAACTCTCTGAATATTACATGTTTTCAAATTTAATTTCAATTTATCATACTAGCAAATTTATCATAATACATTCTCTTTTTTCGAGTTTAGCTCTTTATTTTCCTATAATATAAAAGAAAGTTTTGTACAAATGTTGTAGTAATATTAGTCAGTAACACTTCCCGTGTGCAACGCACGGGATCAAAGCTAGTAACCAATGAATATAGTCCTGTATTGACATTGCCAAATTTAGTATGACAAAAGCAAAAGGTGGATACAATACAAATAGTGTTACAAAAGAGGGGTGCATATATGTCTTGTATTGGCCCACTGGTTAGACTCTCGTTAGATGTAAGCCCAACCCATTCTCCTTTCCCCACATACGGCTTCAACCACTACGACCCAAACCCCCAATACTCAGAACCACCACCATCATCAAAGACTGGATTACATGTGGTTGTGTTGGTGGTGATTGGGGTGGTTGGACGATGGTTTGTTAGCAATTAGTGGGTCACAAAAATTTGATGGAGATCAGGTTTGGTGGTTATGGGGGATAATACGATGGGTGTTAGTGATGATTCAAGGTGGTGTTGTGATGGTTGTAGGTCACAAAAAATCTTTGAAGATGAGATCCGATGGTTGCGGATGAAATTGTGATGGTGTTGGCTGTGGGAGGATGACGTTATGGTGGTTTGACGACGGTTGTGGGTAGCGAATGGTTATAGAGATAAGATCTAAAAATTATGGGTAGGTTGTGTTGTTGTTAGTGATGGTTGAGGTAGTGTTATGGTATTGACTGGCGATTATGGGTCTTATATGGTGGTGGAAAGAAGACCCGATCGTGGTAGAGATCCAATTTAGCGGTAGTAGATTAGGTTGTGATAGTGTCGGTGGTGATTGATGATGGTGTTGTAATGGTTCGCCAACAGTTGTGGGTCTTGAATGGTGGTAGAGAGAAGGCTCGATAACTGTGATATTATTGGTGGTGGTTGAGGGTGGTGTTGTGGTGATTCAGTGGCGGCTGTAGGTCACAAATTATAGTGGAGAGAAGATCGGGTGGTAAGGGCTATGTTTTTGGTGGTGGTTACAGTAGTGGGTAGTGGATGATGGTGGCAAGGAGTGGTGAGGACTGTTGCATATGGTTATAGTGTAAGTTGTATGGAGAGAAAGGAGATTAGAGACATGATGTGACACCATAGAGAAAATGTGGTTGAAAAATTATGGACACTTCTTTTCTTTTTTTAACCAACTTTGCGGAGGGTTGAGCAATGTTGAAAAAATGACGAAATCTCTTTTTTCTACTGCCTTTCTGAGTCATTGTTTTTTAACTCAAAATAAAAATGAAAATAAGTGAATGGATAAAAAAATGGTATATTTTTTGTCATCATGAGTAAATATGAGGAGAAAAAGTTTTGGCTGCTACTCGGATTGAAGTAATCTTCCTCCTACCCGCCATATAGCGATAATTAATAATCGCTTACTGTTTCTAGTGGCTTTTATTTAGTGGGGTTAAAAGGATTCTATTAAGAATTGTCACTGAAATAAAAGCTAATAGAAACATTTACATACTATCAGTTGTCACTATATACGAGGTTGGAGAAAGATTCCTACAACCCGAATAACAGCTAAGTTTTGTTCATATGAGGATGAACAACTCAAACGAAGGGGCCTAATGGAATGCAAATGAACTTTTATGAGCTATAATGCCTCGTAAAGGGCATTAATTTGATGCTCCATGAATTATAGTAGTTTCTAGACCTTGTAATGATCAATCGTGCACTAGGGACGTGATAGCTAAACCGGTATTTCAGATACTTTTTTTGGATTAAGATCATTTGGTCTAAAGCATCTTTGCTGTAGTAGAAAACGTCCATAAATATATTTTAACATAAAAAAGATATCACTATAAATAATAAGAACATCGACAAAACACTACAAGTGGCAATCTTTTGTCACTAAGTTGTTGCCGCACGAATGTTGTACACCACAAGATCCTTATCCTAATTTTTTTTATATGTGTAGACCAAGGACTATTTTGCTCTGTTACACATAATCTCCGTTGTAAGAGAAAATTGTCGCTAAATGGATGTTATCAACAAAAGATTGTTACTATAAACTTTAGTAATATCGACAAAATATTTTTAGCGCCAAATTTTTATCACTAAATTTGTAACAGCAAAGATGGTCTTACGGGAAAACTACCGAGCATGACTTCTCCTTAATTATTATACGTCTTTTCTTTCTTTGGTGTATATATGTATCTAAAGGCTATTAGCTTTCCATTCTTTTAATAAGTTTGCTACCTCCAAATAGTGAGAACTATGTAATTAAGATATTCAACAAAATATGCTAAACATTAATTTTTTTATCAGCAATTAAACTTAAAAATTCAAATCTTAAGTCCTTTGATAGATAAATAGATGGGCATGATATGATTTTGTGCTTTCTTTCCATTTCCTTATGTTTGTGCTCTTTGGTTTCAGCTACATATATGAAAGTAGATCTCTATTTCTATTGGGTTTCTTTCTACAACCAGACTCCAAGTTTTATGAAAATTAATTTAAGGTTTGCCTTAGTTCTCCACCTGCTCGTTCGTGTATCTGATGAAGGGAGAGACCTTATTATTGGTGTATATTTATGTGTGCCGTCATTAGTGTGAGCCATCATTTTTTATAGCCATCACATGTATAGTCTTCGGGTTATGATTAGGGTCCTTTACAATGGTTTTACAATTGCAACATTGTCTCATCTCTAGGAATTCAATAATATGAATATGACATAGGAACCAAATTTTGGGTATTGCTTCTCAAACTTAGATGGTATCAGAGGGTGTTGTCGATACTTGCTCTTAGTGCTGCCGACTCTGCCATGGCGTCCTCTTCCTCCTCCTATGCTATGTCTCCTTAGCCCCAGCCCCAGCCCCAGCCGTTGCCGCTGTCATCACGCCTGTGTCCTTTCTTCACCATACATTTCATCTTCATAATTTCACCTTTCTCGTACCCTTAAAACTTGAAAGCAACAACTTTCTTCTACGGCACAACCTTTTCTCTCCTCATCTCCATTCACAAGATCTCATGAAGTACGTGGGCAACACTCTATCTCTTCCCCTCAAATATATATCCCTATTCCGGTATATGCCTTTGTACAATTAATATTTGATTTGTTACGAAATCGTTCTTGATAAATATGTATAAAACACAATAAGCAAACACAAGAAAAGATGAATTCAGAGAGAACTCAAATTCACTCTGCATTAGTCAGATTTACAATGCTCCCTCACGTGTATATCTCAATTTTATGCCGTCATGTTATACAAGAGAACACATCATATTTATAGCTATTTTCAACTAAAGGGAAACGTAATCCCTTTGCTCCATTCACTTCGCTCAAGGTCGCTCCGCTCCCCTCGCTATGCTCACTCTGCTTTGGACAGCTCGGCCTACACTTTTTATCCTTAGCAATAAATACAAGACATATATCAATAATCTCCACCTTAGCTTGTCCTAACTAACACTCCATGATAAAAGTGTAATATGCCTTCAGTACCTTTGTCAGGTACTACACCTTGCATCCCCTTTAAAGGTAAGGACACACTCCACCTTGAACTCAACAAAGTAGAAGATGAATCAAGCTCCAGTAGTGCTTGAACTTCTCTGTCATGAGTCTCTTCGTGAACTCATCAGCTGCGTTTTCATTAGTGTGAAACTTTTACACTACAATTTGACTAGAATTAATCCGTTCACGGACACCGTGATAACGTACGTCAATATGCTTGGTCCTCGCATGGAAAACCTGATTCCTTGCCAATGAATAGCACTCTGACTACAATGCTATAATAGAACACCATGCTAGTTGAAGCCAAGCTCCTTTACCAGTCCCTTCAACCATAATTCCTCCTTCGCTGCCTCTGACAATGCCATGTGCTCTGTGCGCCTCCGTAGTTGATGATGTTTTAGTAGATTGTAACACTGATTTCCAATGTATAGGCCCTCCATATAATGTAAATAGATATCCAGCTGCGGATCTTCTGGAATCTAAGTCCCCAGCAAAATTAGAATCCACAAAGACAGAAACCTCACCTCTTGCCCCATCACGATCAAACACGATAAATTTGGTCATAGCTGCTAGATGATGAAAGATCCACTTCACTGCATTCCAATGCTTCTTTCTAGGATTTTTCATATACCTACTGACTATACTAATTTGATGTGAAATATTAGGCCTAGTAAACACCATGACATACATAAGATAACTAACCGCATTTGCATAAGGTACTCGAGACATATACTCACATCTTCCTCTGTATTAGGACAAAGTTAAGAAGATAATTGAAAATGAGCTCCCAATGGTGTACTAACTGGTTTAGCGTTGAGCATGTTAAATCTCTCCAGTACTTTTTCAACATATTTTTTGGGTTATACATAACTTTCCTGCCTTTTAGTCTCTATAGATCTCAATACTAAGGATCTTCTTGGCAAAACAAAGAACCTTCATATCCCACTCCCTGCTCACAATTTCTTCAAGTGCAGAATATGAGACTTACTGTTAGTAGCAATCAACATATATATCATCCACATACAATAAAAGCAACAACAGTGAACCATCATCAAGGACTTGAAAATACACACAACAATCATACTCACAGCAGGAGTAACCATGAGTTACCATGGATATATCGAATCGCTTGTATCACTACCGAAGAGATATAAGGACTTTTTCAGCTTGCACACATAGTCCTTCTTCACAGGCTCAATAAATCCCTCATATTGTTGTATGTAGATCCTCTCCTCCAAATCACCATGGAGGAAATGTCTTTACATCAAGTTCCTCCAATTTCATATTCTGCACTCCTATAATGGACAATAGCAATCTGATAGATGTGTGCTTCACCACTGGCAAAAAGATCTCATTGTAATCAATTCCTTTTATTTGAGAATCCCTTTTGCCACAAGTCTTGCCTTGTACTTCTGAGCTTCTTTTTTCCTATAAACCCACTTTCATCCAATAACCTTCACACCTTTTGGAAGTTTAACTAATTCCTAAGTTTGGTTCTTCCATAAATATTCTATCTCCTCATCCATTGCTGTCAACCACGAGTTACTATCCTCTGCCTTGGTAGTCTCATTATAATTGGTACAATCTCCACTTTCCACATTTAGTGTGTGGTGAACTGCCTAAAAAAATTCCCAGGAGAGGATTTTATGGAGTTGCCATCTTATTTAATAACGAAAAATAAGAAAAACCTGAACATAACACTAAAGTGTCCAAAAGGATGACTAATCTATCAAAAATCGGGAGAGGGGTTCGGGGATTGAGTTACGCAACATGAAGGTATTAGGCACCCGCAACGCCCTTTCAGTCTCTACTTTATTTTTAATGATTTTTAGCCTTAAAACATGTACATGAAAAAATATGATAAAACCAAACCAAAGTTTATTTTTATATTTTTGGCTTGAACTCAACATGGGGATCGAATTGCTTACGTATCCGATCGGACTAATCGGAATCAAAATTGTCGTAGTTTGACTCTGGTCTTACAAGAAGTAGTCTAGATTTCGAGACTTAGACTTAGACCAAAGATGTAAAAGACTATTTTTGATGTTTTTGAATAGAAATTCGACTATGAGAAGGGGAGACAACTCAACGTGATTTTCTACACTAGAAAGCTAATGAAAGTTACCTCTAGCTTGCCTTGAAGACTCGATGATATTCTTTGAATGATCTGCGATGAAAAGACTAGAATGAGCCATTTATAGAGTGAATATGAATGGCTAAAATTCTCGAAAGAGACAGTGTATCTGTAACACCTCGAATACCCAAACCTTGATATTACCTGTCTGCTTTAATTTTATTTTAAAGCTTGACTTTCATACGTAAGTTTTAGCGCAAATTTCTGTGAGCAAAAATCTTATCGGCAATCTTTAGCGAGAAAAGATTTGTGAAAACTATTAGTTATAATTTCACGATGGCCATTATGAGTGATATTGTTCGAGGTACTTAGTGACAATTTATGTAAGATATATATATATAATACTTAACATCGACGTGTATTTTTAGCGACGCTATTTTTACTTGGCATCGACATTCTTAAGTAGCGACTTTTAGTGACAAATAGGAAAACAAAGTCATGTAACTAACCCATAAAAATTATTCTAGCGCGAAAAATATATCATAAATATTTTGTGGGCCTTTTTGTAATAAGAAAAAAAAAACTTTTGGGCAAAAATTTAAGATAATTATCAAAACTTGAGGGGGGGGGGGGGGGGGGGTGTTTGGTAAATTTCCATTAGGGTTTGATATATAAAGATATGTTGAGAAAGGGAGCAGCCGTCCAATATTCCCTTGCTCGTCTGAAGCGTGACCTCAAGAGAAGAGATTCAGAGAAAGATAGGAGAAGGGAAGAGATTGAAGGGATTATTTTTCCGACGGACGGACGAAGTTTTCCGGTAAGGCTCCTTTGGAATTTATGTGTCTTATCTATGTATGTATCGTGGGATTAGGGCTGAATATAGATGGGTATTGTTTAGTTTAAGAGGGCTGTTAAAGGGTTGGATTTTGGCGGTTTTAGATTGCGTGTTTGTGAGATCAAGTGGAGTCTGAGGCTGCCGAAACAACTCCAAGACAGTGGGAGATGTGGGTTTTTGCACGAAGGGTAAGACTGTGTGTAGGGTGTTACGGGGAAGGGCTGCGTGAGAGAAGTAGCACGGTTGGGCCATGTGCGTTGGTTCTGTGTGTGCGTGAGGCTGCCTTGAAGACAACACCGTGTTTCTGTGCGTGTGTAATGTGCGTTTTTGTGTGTATGTTGCGTGAAAGTATGTGTGTGAGTGCTGTGTGCGTGAGTTTACTCGCATGTGAGCGTGAGAAGAGAGGTGAGGACAGCCGAAGGGCAGTGTGTGGGGGAACGGTGTGAAATGGTGTATGCCGTGAGAACCTTATGGGTTTTAGGGCGGTGGAAGAGCCACTACAGTGGCTGTGCTGTGTTGTGGTTTGTAAAGTAATTGTGAAGGTGATGCTTGGAGGGTATAATGTTGCCGTGAGAGGGTGATTGGAGTGAAAAAGGGGAGCTGGGTCTTGAGGGTTTGGGTGTGTAGCAGCCATGGCTGCCATGAAAAGAGCAGGCGTGCGTATGAGTGAAGTGTGCGTGTGTTTGTGTGGTTGAGTGCTCAAGGTGTGGGTGTGTGTTGTGTGTTTTGAGTGGGTGGTTGTGTGTATGTGTGCGTGAGATGTATATATAAGTGTGAGCAAAGAGTGCTTGAACTGTGTGTGTTAAACAAAAGGAAAGCTACTGCCTCAGCTTTATTGTGTGAGTCTTGGCCTAATTAAAAATGGGGCAGCACAGGTATGTGTGTAGGCAGTGTACCCATGTGTTTTGTGTGTGTTTATGTGTGTGTGTGTGTATAAAAGTGTATGTGGGTAATGTGTGTGTGTGTGCATGTGTTTTATATATGTGTGCTTGTGTGTGTGTCTGTATATATATATATATATATATATATGTACGGTATGTGTTTGATTGTTTAATATGTGGGGGTGTGTGTATACAATATATACATATGTATATGTATGTGAGTGCTTGTGTGAGTTCAGGTGTGTGTTATGTCTTGGAGTGTGTGGGTTTGCAAGGAAAAGAGAGAGGGATTTAGGGTTGTTGGGTGCTGGGTTTTGGACCGTGAGCAGAAGGGAAGAAGAAGAGAAGTAAGGAGCGGGTATATTGGCTTAGCGTTAAGTTCGACACGTGCATATACTAGTGTACGCTTATCGTTAGCATGTAAAAATTTAAAGATTAATACCTTAGTCTATAATAGAATTTCTGGTAAAGTTTCATAATTTTCTGAAATCATATGTATTTTTTATATTGTCTATAAATTCAGATATTTAAAATATTTTGGAGCCTTTAAACTCATGAAAATGTTTTGGAAAATTAGAATAATTGTTTTATTGTATGAAGAAGTCCCAGATTAAGTTTGGTGATTTTTAGAGTTGATTTGCTATAATTATCGTATCGCAGTGATTTTAGCAAAATGAATAATTTAAAAATAGTTTTAATGTCTTTTAAATTCTGATTTTAATTTATATAATTTTTGTACATATTTTAAAGCTGTTAAAAAAATTATGGGACTTTATTTTCAGCTAGAAATAATTATGGCTATTTATGGGTTTTTATGGCATTTAAAGAAATTATTTAAATTCGAAAATACTAAAAAATTTAGAAAATTCATATTTTGACTTTTTATAATGTTTTAAGCTATAAAAATGTTTTATTTTAATTTATAATAAATTTGAAATATTGTTGCGCATTAAGGAGTGTACGAGATTTTCGGGTAGCTTAGCCGCATGCGATGCGCTCTTTGAGTTGAGCGATTTCAGAGTTAGAAGTGAGCACGTGGTGGGTAGCTGATAATATGTTATTAGTATAGTAGCATAGATTATGTTCTAACTTATGGATTTGCCAATCTAGATTTATTCAAGGAATTATAATCGAGGTTGCGTAGCATTACATAGCGTGGATCGATGTAAGGATTTTCTCTTCGAACCCTATATCATTGTTTGATTTCAAATGCTTTATTTTAACTGTTTTACGGACTACATTAAATATAGATTTTGTGATTGATATAAAAATGTTTTTAAAATGCCCATGAAACCCAAATTTGAGCCATTTAGCGATCGTTTGAAATTATGATTCACACTTATCTATTTATTGACTCAATCATCGTAAAATATTTTCAATTCTATTTATTGCTTCTCAATGTTGACATGAGTTAGTAACCTGGGAGTTATAAGGATGGTCTGTTGGTTGGGTTAAACTAGTACCGAGATGGACTAGTCAGTGTACATATGCATATGTAAATCGTATCGAGCACTGTCGGGGTGGCTTTGATACATCGTACTACTCATGTTCAATGTTTCCTGTATTCTGTTTTATTGCACCTGAAGTGTTTCAAAATGATTATTGATTTAAGGGATTGAGTTGATACTCATCCCTATGTTTATATTGAAATGATGTAGTTTTCTTCGAAAACCCTTTTAAAATTATCATTTGATTGTACATAGAAAATTATTTGAATTGTTATGTTCTCCGTTTTAAAAGTTGTTATTTGGTTTAAATGTAAAACTGTCCGAATCGTTTTTGTTGTTTAAATCTTTGATCGACCTTACTGGGATCTCAAAAGTTCATTCTCCTTTGACTTTCTTTCCGCAGGTTATAGCCAGCATTTGGTTGAGGTTGCCAGCACGGATTAGAGCCGAGCGTAAGGAAGTGAATTTAATTTTAGTATTGATCATTAAGACCCCTGTGCGGGTAAACTTCTCTAACTTGTTGGTTAAATTTAAATTGATTTGAGGAATTGTAATGATTAGAAGCTCTGACATAGGTTTTCATAGTTAGTTATTCGAAATCGAGGTTTTTATGCTATTAAGTAGTGATTGTTTTAACATATCAAGGGTAAATCATGGATTATTTCCTCAAATCATCTAGAAAACTTACATCAATTAGAATAATCTAGACCATGGACCGGACTTACGTACATGGATTGGACTAATGCAGTGGACTAGATTAACAAAATGGACTGTACTGGACATGCAATGGGATGAACTGACTAAGCTGAATTAAGTAAATGAGGCCTATCACTTATTATCAACTTTACACCCAACATAAATTAATAAAAAAATAAAATAAAACTACAAAAATAAGGTGTCTGTAGAGCCCTTTGGCGAGGGAGCTTGAATGCGAATGAACATCACCGTAAAACAACACATTATTGTAATAAGGAATACGAAAAGACCACATGACTCAAGATAGACTCGAAGATGCATAGAAATATGAGGTCGAACCTTTGCAAGGCTTCCTACGTATCCTTGGAAAGGAATCATACCAACGAAGTTCAGAAAAAACGTGTCATTCAAAGTGGGAGCCAACAACACGTAAAAACGGATGGATGTTTAGGCACATGGAAAAGACTTATGTGTGAAAATTGGAGCCATCGACGCTCGGTAGCAATTGGATGCTTCATATATAGAAGTCGGAGCCACCAACGTGTAAAAGCGGATGGCACTCATGTGCAAAAATTGGAGCCATCGACGTTCGGTAGCGGTTGGTTGCTTTGACACCAAGGGAAAAATACTCGTAGAGAGGGCGCACAGGAAGTTCTGTGGATTCACCAACTTAACTGGAACTGGATTGAGAATAAAATTGGGATAAGAAGGTATGCGATCTGTATATCAACCTAGACTGAGGGTTTCTACAAAGGACTTAGACTGGAAAAAAAATGGCACGTGATTTTCACGTACTAACTTGAATGGAGGGTATAATACCCTCGGACTGGATCCGGATGGGAGAAATGGGGAACGTACGTGACCTACGCCTACTGACCTGAACTGAGGGTTACCTACCCTCAAACACAGACTGAGGCTGGGAAATGGCTGCAGCCTACGGAGGTTGCCTACATACCCTCATCCGGAAGGGATCAAGCTAAATGTAGTTCAACCTAGATTTAGAAAAAAAGGACTATATGTGACTCTCACGTATTGCCCTGAAGAGAGGGTTGAGTACCCTTGGACTCAAAACTGAACCTGAAAAAAGAAAATATAGTAGTGTGAAAAAGTCACAGCAAGGATAATATTTTATTTTATTTATTTTTTTCAATTTTTTTTTATTTTTTTCAATTTTTTATTTATTTTTTCTTCTTGAAGACCAAGGGTAAGAGACATAATTCTATAGTGTAGAGTAAGATGAGACAAAGAAACTTACCCTAAGTTTCGAGATAGTGGAATCACATGGAGCCCCTGGACATGGATGCAAACAGACAAATGCTGACTATGCAATGAACTGGAAAATGACAGACTTTATCATGACAATCGTGAAAGGGGAATCACAAGGAGCCCCTAGACAAAATGCATATGGACTACACCGACTATAGAAGGACTATATCACGACTACGGTGAGAGCAAGCTCATATGGAGCCCCTAGGTGAGCACAAGAAAGACATATAGACAAACATTATCTTGAATATCGTGAGAGGGTACTCTTGGGTCGCCCTTAGATGAAACGCATATGGACACTAGTAACCATGTAATGAACTGGAGTCAGACAGACACTGTCACGATTGTTGTGAGAAAGGACTCACAAGGAGCCTCTAGACCAAAATGTACGCAGGGTTGACTCTACATAACCCTAATGGAAGGTAAATCACATTGAAAACCCTAAGGACATTTACAAAGAAAAACCTATGACGAAAATAATATCTTTTCACAGTTTGAGAGCATGTTTGAATTGGTAATCACTTTGCTTACCCAATATGATGAATCGACCATTCACTTCGAGATCTATTAGCTTTCTGATACATCATTTTATCATTTAGAATTTAAGGCAATGGATCCCACTCAGTTGACATGTCCATCTTTACCCAAAGAGGGAAGACCACATAAGTTTTTGATCGAATTTTTTTTAATTCCTCATCATTATGTCATGCAACTTCACCGCATAAATTAACTCTCAACTTAAGAACTTGGGTTTGAATCCTCAAGACTCCCATGAAAAGGTTGGGTCCAAAAAGGTGGATAGTGAAGATGTATGGCAGCGTATGAACTGTGAGGCTGATGTGTATGCTGTGGAACTGTATAATCTATGAGGCTGATGGAGTTCGGGCCTAGGATTATCTAACATATCAATTTATACGACTAGGCTGAGCAAAAAGTTCATGATTATCAAATGCGTGTGATGGAAAGGCACACGATAAATTCGTAAGGCTTCTCATCTAATCATTGAAGTAGTGGCAAATATATCAAAATGTCGTATATGGCATGGTTCCAGGCCAGATAGGTCATGAAGATAGCCGAAATGTCATCCAACAAGCCAATATGAAGGTGAACATAACATGTCACGATGTAGCATGCTCAAAAAGTGTATGGACCATTATCTTTCTTTTTTCATTTCTAATTTTTATTTTTTATTTTTTTTGCCCTCCTCAAAATGCTGGGAACCTTTTTCTCTCTTCAATGAGCATAACCTCAAGGAGGACTTTATATGGGACACAATGTAAGCACGTGTGTGGGCTAAGAAACCAATGGTAAATAGGCTCAAAAACCCAAACATGAAACCAAAGCCCTTAGTGTGTGCCCATGGAGACCGAGCCTAGAAGGTGACTAAGCTGCCTACGTATCCCCATTGGAGAATCAGGTCAGACGTAGTTCAAAATTGATCTACTGGATATACATATTTTTTGAACTCAATTGTTGGCAATTCTATGCACTGAATTTTGACCTTGCTTCTTCAATCTCATGTATTTCCTCTCCTTTCTTCTTCTTCTTTTTTTTTCTTCAATAATCTTTATTTCTTTCAAGGTCAAAACAAATGGTCGTCACTATTTCGATCTTCTATCTCCAAGATTTTGGTTTCCATCCACGTTGAGTTGACTTTGTAACAATACTTGGGATATGCACACACAAGGAAATAACCAACCCTAAGAAAGGATAAGAATATAGGCTTCCAAAAAGAAAAGCTAAATTGTTTAGGCTCAAAAAGCTAGCAAGTGGAAAAACTTCTAGTACAAGGTAATCACAATGATATGTGGTGGCCAAACAATGGCCTCAAATAATCGGAAATGGTCATTTTAAGGAAGACTTGTGCGAACCTACATTCTTTTGAGGTCACTCTCTCTCTCTCTCTTTTTCTTTTTCTTGTGGTGCCCTAACTTTTTCCGAGCCTGTCTTTTTCAGGGTTTTTCGTCTAACAGACAATTCTTTCTTATTTTGAACAGGAGAAAGTCTTGACACCGACATGAAACCTCATCATCCTTGAGTATTAGGCTTGCCTTTGGTGAATGAAGGTTGTGGTAGGTTGGCCAAGAAAAAAAGTCATGAATTTTTCATGATAGTCTCCTAAATTCTCACTCGAATGTCTAAGTTTCAAACTAATTCTCCCTTTAGGTTTTTTGACATTCAATTTTGAAGGAAATGAAATTTTTGAAAAGACAGTAAGTCACCACCCCTAAATGCAAAGAAGAAGTGTCAACGAGATAGACCACTAGGCTTAAATTCACAATCATTTTTTTGCACCATATCCCGAAGTGATTGGTCAATTATCAATTCACACCAGTATGAAATCAGAGAATTCTTTCTTATTTTAAAAAATTGGTATGCTCTCGATTTGCTAAGGATGAACTCTTAGACTTATTGGAAATACAAACTCTATTTGACTAAAACTCTAAAGTAGACTTCTAGGAGCGGAAGAAATTATTTTTGACTTTTTCAAAATTTTGTGTTTTTTTTTGGTTTTTTTTGTTTTTACCCTAAGGATTAAAAAAAGACTCAAGCTAGGAAACTATAGCCTACATAAGATCACATAATAAGAACACAGTATAGTATTAAACTGACTGAGTTATACCGGTATAGGAATCTGACACTGATTAATCGCCCTTACCCTTATGAGCGAACCGTTCGGTTGTTCAATGGTTTTTCCAGAGAATGTCTGGAAAAGTGGGTAGTGACTAATCATCTGATTACCCAGTGGGTTAACCGGCTGGTTGGTCAATGAGGTAACCATGGGTTTTTGGAAAATTCTGGAAAGGTCATGGTTACTGACTAACCGTCCGGTCATTCAGTGAGTGAACCGGCTGGTTGGTCAGTGTGAGGTACAAGTCATCCATCTTTGAATTTTCAAGCGATGCACATACTGACTAAACGTCCGGTTGGGAGCATGGATAACTGGCCGGTTAGTTAGCGTCTCCCCATTTTTACGAAATTACCAGTTTAGCTTACAGAATGTTGGCTAGTTTCCCTTCCAACATGCTATAGGCCAACATAGGTATTCTCCCAATAAAGGGCAACACTGAATGGTCCGTGTGTGAGGTTTTTTCTCCTTATAACACAGGCAAAAAGGTCACTCCATCTGTTTGACTGTACCATATACCTCCCACCCATAACTAGGAAGCTAATAATGGGCGATCAAAAGTACGTATACAAGTCGTTTAATATACCAAGAGACCAGGAGGAATCTTTAATATTAGGAACATGGAGTTGAGAACTTAATTGAGAGATCGCCTTGAATCCAGGAGGACCAAGGGCCTCGAATGTGTCGCTCTCAAATAGGTGGGTCGGGGTGAGACGTGCGTGTATGAGGTGTGGAAATAAAAGCACAAATACCACAGTTATGTCACATTGTACACACCACAAAGTATAATGAAAATACAACAAGGCCAAGAATCACTGAAAACTTTTCAAGTATAATCCTCTTATTTCTCTAGTCCCCAGCAGAGTCGCCACTGTAGTGAACCGCCTCGAAAACATCCTCAGAAAAGGATTTCATGGAGTTGTCATCTTATTTAATAAGGGAAAATAATTAAAAAACCTGAAAATTACTCTAAAGTGTCCAAAAGGACGACTAATCTATCGAAAGCGGGAGAAGGGCCCTGGAACTAAATTACGCAACATGAAGGACTGGACTAACGCAGTGGACTGGACTATAAATGCAATGAATTGGACTGACTAAGCTAAATTAAGTAAATAAGGTATCAGGCTAAGAACCCAACATTATTTTACTTTATTTATTAATAAAGCCTAACATAAATTAATAAAACGATAAAATAAAACTACAAAAATTGGGTGTTTATATGGTGCAAATGAGACCATGTCCTCAAAACCATACCTTTGAGTTAGTTTCTTGGTATGCGGCTATGCATTTCTGACTAAATTCCAAGAATCAGAATCACTAGAATGCTCCTCTAGATCCTCTAGAGGCTGCTCATATGTAGATCCATCTATAGACTCATCAGCTGATACACCTTTATCTCCACTGTTTGGCCCTACCTCTCACTAGAAGGTGCATTCGTATTCAACATATGTACTTCATTGAATACCACATATGTACTGATCACCTTGTTCTTGGCAACTAGATCCCATAATGTATATCCTTTTACTCCTTCAGGATATCCAAGGAATATACTTTCTTTTGACTTAGGATCAAGTTGGATCGTTTTTCACTCTGAAGGTGAGCATACACAAGATAACCAAAAATTCTCGTTACAGAAAAATTAATTGGTTTACCATACCATACCTCCTTGGGAATTCGGTGATTAATGGCAGATGATGGAGAACAGTTGATCAAATAACAAGCTATATTAACAGCTTCAGCCCAGAAACTCTTAGGCAAATCTGTATTCAACCTCATGCATCTAGCTCGGTCCAATAAGGTTCTGTTCATCCTTTCAGCAGCCCCATTCTGCTCTAGAGTCTTCTTCACTGAAAAGTGTCTAATGATACCCTCATCCTTGCAGAACTGTAGAAACTCCCCATCCTTGTATTCTATGCCATTATCTGATGTGAAATACTTAAGCTTCTTACTCGTCTGATTTTCAACTCTAACCTTCCGTTGCTTAAACAAGTTGAAAACTTCAGAATTATGCTTCGTAATCATCTATAAATTTAACAAAATAACGAGCTCCCCTATTTATGACATGCTTGATTGGTCCCCAAACATCCCAAATGCACATAGTTAAGAACTTCTTTACTAGTATAAGAAGCAACTTTAAAACTAACTCGTTTCTACTTCGCAAACACACAAAACTTACAAAAGTCCAGCTTGCATGATTTCACTCCCTGTAGCGACTTGCGCTTATGAAGTTCCAGCATACCTCCTTAACTCAAGTGTCCCAGCCGTTTGTGCCTTAACTCAAAGTTACCATTGCTAGAACCTGCATGAGTTGAAACTGAAGCTCCACCTATAACTGTGTTCCCTGACCTTTCATTATCACCATGACACATTTGATAACTTTTACAAGTTTACCTTTTACAGATACACTGCAATCTATAGTCGAGCATTCCCAAGAAAATCAAATTCTTCTTCAAGTCAGGTCTACCTTACATCACCTAGGGTTCTCATAATCCCATCAAACATTTTAATTTTAATGGTACATATTCCCATGACTAAACAGTGTCATTACTCATTAACATAGTACCACCATGTTATATGGAGTAAGACAATCAAACCATTCCTTGTGTGGGTACATATAAAACGAACATGTAGAGTCAAGAAATCATTCCAATGAAAAAATGTTACCTCTAACTAATAAGAGATTACTTTTTTGTTGCTCAATAAAGGAAACCAAGTAGAGATCACCATCGCTACTTTTGTCATCTTCTTCACTAACATTAGCATTGTTTACATGTTTCTTTTCATTCTTCGTATCCTTCCTTTCTGGACACTTCCTTGCAGTATGACCAATCCCTTTACAAAATATCAGTATTCGATACTGGATTTGCCCTCCTTTCCACGATACTTAGACATGTCCTTTCCATGTCCTGAATTACTGTTTCTAGATCGACCGGCGTCTGCTTCTTCCATGACCATTTGATTTTCAGACCTTACCACCAGACCTTCGCCTTGACTGCTTGAACTCATACCATTAACTCTGCTCGAGTCCATAAGAGCCGACATAAAATCATCAACGAACATGCAACGTCTCCTTCCCAATAAGCAACAAAGTCTTCATGGTCTCATAAGATTTTAGAAGTGAAGATAATAACACAATTGCATGATCTTCCTCCTCGAGTTTAATATCTATACTCGACAATTGGAACATTAATTGGTTAAATTCAGATATATGGACACCCAGATCTAAACCCTCATCCATTCGTAATTGGTACAAATCTTTCTTCAGATATAATCGATTCGATAAAAATTTTGACACACACACACACACACATATATATCCAAAACATCAATTCCTTGCAGATGAGCTTTGTAACCAAAAGTAAGGGGTATCACATAATTATCATTTGTATGATTTACATCCTGTATTTAGCAGACAACAAGAAAATAGGAAAAAGGAACAAGAGAGAAGAAGCCGTGAACATTGACAACTTATTGTTAATGTGCAACTCAAATGATCCATTGTTCACGCTGGCAATTTAAATAAGTTGCCCGCGCAATTAGACAGTCCACGGGCGAGAAGTGGACGGTCCAGATCTATTTTTTACGCTTCTTTTCGTCGTCCGCTACATTATGTAGCGGACGGCAAAAAAGTTTTAAAAAAAGTTAGACCTGGCCCGTCCATCAAGCCAGATGAACGACCAGATCGCGGGCGCAACTTGTACATGAAGTTTACCCATGAGCGGATTGTATCCATTGAGCGAATATAGGTTCAATCAAGATTGGTTGGAAGAATCCATTGGGTCTTCCAATATCAATAGGTTGATTGTTTGCATTAAGATACGAAGGCTTCTTATTCCACGACACATCTGGGATCGCCAAATGTTTTGGAGTTCTTTTATTCAATCCTTTTCCTTATTCTTGTTGATGTGCTTAGCTAATTCCATGCATCTAACCAAAAAAATCCTTTCTTCTTCCAAGTTTTCGATCTTCCCACTCATTTCCAGTGGGCCTTTCTTCCCCAAATTGGTAGGCAACATCGATGAAGCTACTGCAAAGGCTATGAACTTAGAAATGGAGAGCAATTTGAAGAACGTGGTCGTGTTGTTCGACATATTTTTTCTATGAAGTCGTTTTCAGTTTTGTCCAATTTTTTTTTTCTGGAACGCTCTTGATACCACTTGTTACTAAATCATTCTTGATAAATATGTATAAAACACAATAAGCAAATGCAAGAACATACGAATTCAAAAAGAACTCAAATTCAACTTGAATAAGTCAGATTTATAACCCTCTTTCACGTATATCTCTCAATTGTCTGCTGTCACGTTATACAAGAGAACACATCGTATTTATAGTTATGTTAAACTCAAGGAAAACCTAATCTCTCCTCTCCGGTCGCTTTGCTCAAGGTCGCTCCGCTCCCCTCGCTACGCTCACTCCACTCCAAACAGCTCGGCCTACACTTTTTATCTTTAGCTATAAATACAAGACATATATCAATAATTGGATTAATAGCCAACAACCGCGTTCCTAAAATTTGGTTGCGATATCCCTAATCCCAATTTAGTTGATTAGATTAGCTATTCAAGTGCTCAGCAGACTTCTGTATACTGGACTAATGCTCTTCCTCGTGCTGAATGAGGATTTGGTTTCTTACTTCTCAAGAATAGTATAATGCTTTCATCTTGGGAATGCACCTAGTTTGGTTTAATTATCTCGTGTTCCATTCAATTCCAGTTTGTAAAATGTATGTTCAAACTTGCCTTGGGGGACATTTGACCCCAAGAACTATTGGAGAAAATACTGGTAGTAGTAACATTTTGAACCGTCGAAGAATGTAGTTGCTGTGAAGGAAATTTTTTGGTATTCAACCCATTTAGATTCCTTACGAATACGTATCTTGTAAGAGCATGGAATCATTTCAACATCTTCAACCTAATTTGCCCTTCCTTTCTGGCTGTTTGGTCCCTGACAACTGTATGCAAGATTTTCCCCTAACCCGCTTTATCTTCTGCAGGATATTATATACAATTTTTTTGTGCACGGGTAAGTGCAGTATTACATGTGAATGCCACTTCAAGAGATGGGATTATTCGTACTAGAGAGTTTTCTTCGGCATCTTGAAAAATCAGATTGTGCTATCATTAGCAGGGCTGTAAAGTGTGAATTATGCATTATACAGTGCTCAAAAGCAAAATCACTAAGCGCCTTCTCGTGCAAACACAAGTTCCATATTATCACATTTTAGCTTATCCTTCAATTACTACCAAAAACATTTCATGCTCCTAGAATGCCTTTAAATGAACTTTTGATACAACTATTGGGCCCCTCAATGACATCCTACATAGCCAATCAAGCTTTGGGAGGTTTTTGGTCGGGGTGGGGGTTATTTTTGAGGAGACTAGGGACCAAAACCATTGCAGGATAGAGGTGAATGAATCTTATCTTCGATAAAGAGCAACATGAAAGTAAACAAATTAACTTACACTCACAAGTGATGCCAGAGAAATATTAGTTACAAACACATCTGTCTCCATCATCCAGCTGCATTTCAAGTATGGTATCTTCAGTTGAAGCTTTGGTACAACATCTTTGCTTTCTAGCAGTATAACCATGACTCTTAACTTGCACTTGATTCAAGACCATTGGTATCACCATTCTCACTTGTGACGGCCACCCTAAAATAAAGCTAGTAGGGTCAACAGTCCTGCCAAAGCACTCACACCAGTCACCATGTTGAGTCTCCTCCCATCACTCATAATAGCTATCGGAAACAGGCAGTCCGATGTTGAGGCATTCTGCTTCACTATCTTGGCCAAACCTTGGAAATCGCACGCCTCCACATCCTGGTTCTGCATCTGGAAGTACATATTAAAGGCATACGAAATGTTCCCAGCCTTGTCCAAATTATTGCAAATCGATCCATAATTCAAGCTCGTGCAATCTGACTGCGAGCAAGCGTATTGAATATTATTAGTCACAAGGCTCATGTTCTTGATATCCTTGTTGAAAACGCACCATTGTGCTGGAAGGTACTGTACATTCTTTGCGCCAATAGGCATCTTGTCATTCCCATTCCCACTGAAGTCCATTGGAAACTTCGGCTGCCCATCATACCGGAAAACTCCCCAGTGGCGCTCAAAATTCCCTGGAGCAACACTCTTCTGGTTCTCATCTGTAAGACTGAAAAGATAGACTTCAATATAGCCAGGGTGAAGTGGAGTTCCTTTGTTGGTCGCCAACTTCCTTAAAAGGCCATCATAGAATTTCTTCGCCATTTTAACATTGGCATTTTTGTTTCCATCCGTTGGCCATCCTATTTCCCCAACCATTACCTTCACGTTGGGGGCCCCCGATTTTTTCAGCGACCAAACGAGGGTATCAAGATTTGCATCAAACATATTCATGTATTGAATATTTTTGTCTTGGACCGGTTTGGCACCACCATCAAAGAAAGCAAACTCCACAGGAAAGTCAGGGTTTTCATAGAGACTGAGGAAAGGGTATATGTTCACGAGAAATGGAGCATTGTTAGCATTGAAGAAGCGTACAATTTGGACCATAAGGTCCCTAATATCTTTCCGAAAATCGCCTGCAGATGGACCACCGGTACCAGAGTCATAGACATCCGCATTCTGCGGAATGGTTGCTTTGACTTTGTCACCAACACCTGCTTCATTAAGCGCCTTCTGGATGTTTTGCAATGCCGGGAATGTTGTTTTCAGGTGTGAGCCATTGTAAGCCTTCAAAAATGGTTCATTCCCAACAGCCACATACCTGACAATAAAAATAAACAGGAAAGGACTCAGAGACCAGAAGATTTGATCATAGTCTAGGACAAAAATTACTGTAGAAAGTCTGTTTGGAATTAAGATGATACAACCAGTTTGCTTACTTTATGTTGACATCCTTTAGATGTTTGGTCACGTTGTGTTTCACCCAATCCTTGGCTTTGCCATAATCGTTGCTGAGCGTAGAAAGTTGGTTATTAGGGATTCCAAGCATCACTTCAATGCCGCTTCCAGCGAAGTACTTGACGGTCCAATTGTCCGAATCAAACAGCTTTACCTTGCCTATCTTGTTGTCCTTCAACATTTGTACCACCACACTAGGGTGCAGATTCTGGGCCATCTGCGTACCCCAATTCACGCCTAAAGCATGGGCAAGATTGGTCGAGACCAGGAGTACAGAGAAGGCCCATATCAGGACCATGGTGCGGGCCATTGTTCGTGCCGGTGCAACGACAATGATGGGAGTATAGGTGGTGATGGATTGCACCGGTTGGCTTGTAGGCGTAGGTTTTTGATGAATGAGGTTGAAAAGGCTCGTAGCCTCTTAGGAAGAGAAGACAAGTAATGAGATTGCGTGAGTTTAGAGGGAGATGGAGAGATGATTCATGGTGGGGGAGAGAGTTGTGGATGATCACAGGTTTTGTTTTTGGTTTGTTTTGATTTCTGGGGTGTGAGAGGAAAAAGGCCATTCATGATTTACTGTTTTTAGGCACCAAATCAAGGACATTCAGAAAAAAGGGGTGGTTGCGTGAGTAACAACCATATCTAACTTGAGGCTTACTACCCCCAAATGATTTGGTAGGGAAAGTTCAAATGTGATTTGCATGAAATAACGTAAGGCAGTGGTCATGTGAGTAGTAAACTACAAGGAAATTGGCCTATGCCTACCGTGTACAACCGCTGGCTTAAGTTCACACTGCTGTGGACATAGGCTTTGCCGATTTTACATTGTGCATAACTGTTGGATCAGCTGCCGATGGAATAAGTCAATGCCTAGGGTGAATGGGCATGTGCTTATGGTAGTTCTATAGGCAAAAACTTGTGCCTATTTCGGCGTAAGTACCTACGCACGTAATACTTGTAAACTTAACCAACGGGGTTGTACTGCTGGCTTTGTTATATATGTGTGTGTATATATATATATGCCAACGGTCGTACTGCTATACACATAATCAAGGGAGGACCTACGTGGTGATAAGGGAGGGCTGAAGCACCCCTGAACTGTTGAATTTTTTTTTCCGGGAATCGCACCGAGACCCCGTTCTCGTAGACGTCGTTCCCCGAGACCCATACTCGGCAGTCTCTCTCTCTCTCTCTCTCTCTTACCATTGTGACTCTATGGGGACCGTGAGTGACCGTCGGTGGACTCACTATAAGAAAAAAACCTTTTAGTGACGGGTAAATCCGTCGCTAAAAGCCTAAAATCCGTCGCTAAAACAATTAGCGATGGACTTACCGTCGCTAAAAGTCCCTCGTATAAAAGCCCGTCACTAATAGTTTAGCGACGAAATTTTCAAATCCGGCGTCAAATATGCAAGTTTTTGCGACGAATTTATTTTTAATTAGCGACGGAAAATCCGTCTTTAATTATATTTTAAGTATTTTAATTTATTTTCTTTTTTGTCAAATTACCGACGGAATAAATGTTTTAGCGACGGAATATTCCGTCGCTAATTAACTAATTGTAGGAACACTTTTAGCGACGGCATTAATCCGTCGCCAAAAGTCAAAATTTTTTTGAATTTTTTTTTGAATTTTTCTATTACCCAGACCTGTAATACAATTTTCATTTCTCAACAACAATGCAATAATCAATACACAAAGAAATATATATAATCAATCATAAAAAATATTTATTATAAAAAAGACTCATCATCTACAAGCCGGGAACCGGATACAACTGGTTAGGGGAGGGGAGAAGAGTACAAGCCGGGCGCGAGGGGGGGGGGGAAGCTAGGAACGGGCACGAGAAGGGGCTCATCAGGGGTTGCCGAGTCCCGGATCTGGATCCTGCCGATCCGGGGCCAGCTCGGCATGTCCAGCAGCACCCTGCTCCCTGATCATCCTCACCACCACTGTAGCAATGCGCTGGATCTCCTCGTCGTCCAACTGACGCTGAGGAGCCGGTGTCTATGGAAGGGCAGCAGGGGGTGATGACTCTCTTATCACGGCACGAGCAGTCGTGTTAGGCAGGCCGCGTATGCGGCCTTTCGGCCGATTGACGACATCCAACGTATCCAACCATCGCTTCAACCCCCCAGTACTCGCAGCCGTACTAGTGGACGCTGATGGCTGTCCGGACTGCTGCTCGGACCCCCTTAGTTGTTCATATGAGGCCTGCAAAAACAGTGGTTTAACGATATGTTAAGGCATTAATTAACGAAACGGACATTGAGGATAGAAAGACAAAACATTAACAACTTAACAAATTGACTCACATCGATCCGCCGGGCAATATCTGAAATATAGTCTCCCGTCCGATACGCCTCGTCCTTGTCCTTCTTCCGCACGTGCGTCTGACTATACGTCAGAGCTATGACCTCATCCTCCTCCAGATCCGGGTGCTCGACCGCGTTCATGTGTCAGACGATGTCGTGTGACACCGACCCCCCTGTGTGCGTCGGATCTCTGTTCTATCTCACTACAAGAAAAAGGCTTTTAGCGACGGGGAAATCCGTCGCTAAAAGCCTATATTCCGTCGCTAAACAATTAGCGACGGATTCACCGTCGCTAAAAGTTCCTCGTATAAAAGCCCGTCACTAATAGTTTAGCGACGGAATTTTGAAATCCGTCGCTAAATATGTAATTTTTGGCGACGGATTTTTTTTTCATTAGCGACGGATATTCTGTCGCTAATTATATTTTTAGTATTTTAATTTATTTTCTTTTTTGTCAAATTAGCGATGGTATAATGTTTTAGCGACCGAATATTCCGTCGCTAATTAACTTATTGTTGGAATACTTTTAGCGACGGAATTAATCCGTCGCCAAAAGTCAATTGTTTTTTATTTTTCAACTACCCAGACCTGTAATACAATTTTCATTTCTCAACAACAACGCGCAATAATCAATACAGAAAGAAATATATATAATCAATTATAAAAAATATTTATTATAAAAAAAACTCATATATGTACAAGCTAGGAACCGGATACAGCCGGTTAGGGGAGGGGAGAAGAGTACAAGCCGGGCGCTGGGGGCCGGGGAAGCTAGGAACAGGCACGAGAAGGGGCTCATCAGGGGTTGCCGAGCCCCGGATCTGGATCCTGTTGATCCGGGGCCGACTCGGCATGTCCAGCAGTGCCCTGCTCCCTCATCATCCTTACCACCACTGTAGCAATGCGCTGGATCTCATCGTCGACCAACTGACGACGAGGAACTGGTGTCTGTGGAGGGGCAGTAGGGGGTGATGACGGTCCTATCACGGCACGAGCAGTCGTGCTAGGCAGGCCGCGTATGCGGCCTTTCGGCTGATTCACGACCTCCGACGTATCCAGCCATCACTTCAACCCCCCAGTACTTGCAGCCGGACTAGTGGATGCTGATGGCTATCCGGACTGCTACTCGGACCCCCTTAGCTGTTCATACGAGGCCTGCAAAAATAGTGGTTTAACGATATGTTAGGGCATTAATTAACGAAACGGACATTGAGGATAGAAAGACAAAACATTAACAACTTAAATAGATTCACTCACATCGATCCGCCGGGCAATATCTGAAATATTGTCGCCCGCCCGGTGCGCCTCGTCCTTGTCCTTCTTCCGCACGTGCGTCTGACTATAGGTCAGAGCTATGACCTCATCCTCCTCCAGATCCGGGTGCTCGACCGCATTCATGTATCGGACGATGTCGTGTGGCACCGACCCCCCCGTGTGCGTCGGATCTCTGTTCTGTCTATTCTTGGCCCCGCTCTTACTCTTGGCGTCCCAATTATGGCTAACTGGGTTATTAGGGTTAATTAGAACTAACTGGGTTATTATGGTTAATTACAAGTATTAATTATAGCTAATTAGGGTTGATTAGGATTAATTAGGGTTATTTAGTCCTAATTAGGGTTTAATTATGCCGAGTAGTGCTGATTAGTCCTAATTAGGGCTAATTAGGCTTAATTGGGTTATGTTAGGGATAATTAATGTTAATGAGGGCTAGTTTCGGATAATTGTAGCTAATTAGGGTTGATTAGGACTAATTAGGGTTATTTAGTCCTAATTAGGGTTTAATTGTGCCGAGTAGTGCTGATTAGTCGTAATTAGGGCTAATTAGGCTTAATTGAGTTATGTTAGGGCTAATTAATGTTAATGAGGGCTAATTTTGGATAATTATAGCTAATTAGGATTGATTAGGACTAATTAGGATTGATTAGGACTAATTAGGATTATTTAGTCCTAATTAGGGTTTAATTGTGCCGAGTAGTGCTGATTAGTCCTAATTAGGGCGAATTAAGCTTAATTGGGTTATGTTATGGCTAATTAATGCTAATGAGGGCTAGTTTTGAATAATTATAGCTAATTAGGGCTGATTAGGACTAATTAGGGTTATTTAGTCCTAATTAGGGTTTTAATGGTGCCGAGTAGTGTTGATTAGTCCTAACTAGCGCTAATTAGGCTTAATTGGGCTATGTTAGTGCAAATTACGACTAATAAGGCTAACTATAATCAATATGCACATAATTGGGTTCATTTGGGCTAATTTGGGTTAATTACAACTAATTTGATTTTCATTAGGTTCTTAGGGTTAATTAAAACTAATTAGGCTCGTTAGAGCTAATTAGGGTTAATTGATTTACTAAAATATTGTTAATCAGGACTAATTAGGGCTAATTATAGCCAGTGCTGGAGCCACGATGGGATTCCAGGAGGTGCATGCTAAAAATGTCGCATTAACCTAACTAACCTAAATTTAATGCACATTCAACAGTTGCTCAATTCCGACACCTCATATAGGGTGTCGATATGGTGTCCGATACGTGTCTGACACCTCCGAAACGTGTCCAACGCCTCTGGACACGTGTCCGACGCCTCCAGACACGTATCCGACGCCCACTGACACGCACCTCCAGACACATCGGCATACGTTAATTTGTATTTTAAATGTCGGACACCGTCGATCAGACGTGGTGTCCGTGTCTGCGCTAGCTAACAGGTATCTCAATCCAATTGGGTCCCATCCTCCGTCAACAACCTCAATTCTGACACCTCATAGAGGGTGTCGATATAGTGTCCGATACATGTCTGACACCTCCAGACACGTGTCTGACGCCTCCGGACATGTGTCTGACGCCTCCGGACATGTGTCCGACGCCTCTGGACACGTGTCCGATGCCCACCGACATGCAACTCCAGACACATCGGCATACGTTAATTTGTTTTTTAAATGTCGGACACCGTCAACATCTCAATTCTCAATTCTAAGAGGCTTAATGCAATAAAAATTAACAAAAATCATACATTCAATCCAATTGGGTCCCATCCTCCGTCAATAATCTCAATATCTCAAATGCTCAATGCACAATTAACAATCTAAAATCATCAATTAACAACCTAAAGTCATCAATTAATAATCGCAATTACTTCAAATGCACAGCTAATAACCAAAAATCATCAATTAACAATCTAAAATCACAGATCAATAATCACAATTCTCAAATGCACAATTAACAACCTAAAATTATCAAACAAATTATCAATGTTCAAATGGGAAAAAATTGTTCAAAATGCACATATCCGATGTGCTTGAATTATTTCAATTTAGGGTTCGATTGTATTAAGCATTCAATTTAGGGTTCAATTAGTTTAATTTAGGGTTCGGTTCGATTAGGGCGGTTAGGGCATTCAATTTAGGGTTCAATTAGTTTAATTTAGGGTTCGGTTCGATTAGGGCGGTTAGGGCATTCAATTAGAGTTCAATCACATCAATTTAGGGTTCAATTAGGGGGTTCCATTGATTCAATTTAGGGTTCGGTTGATTTGGGACATTCAATTTAGGGTTCAATTTAGGTTTAAGTTGGATTAGTGTATTCAATTTAGGGTTCAATTAGTTTAATTTAGGGTTCGATTCGATTAGGGCATTCAATTTAGGGTTTAATTAGGGTTCAATTACTTCAATTTAGAATTTAGGGTTCAATTAGGGGGTTCTATTGATTCAATTTAGGGTTCGATTGATTTTGCTATTGCAGGGAAAGTAGTCCTGCGCTTCAATTTAGGGTATTAAAAGTGTTTTATCGTTGTTGTTACTATCTGTAGTAACAATCTTACATCGCTACAATACATTCAGTGATTTTTTTAACTACATCAGATGTGTTGTACAGCCGAGCGTAGGGCATCCTAATTATCCGCATGAAAATGGAAAGGAACGGTAGCCTTTCTTTGGTTGGTTGGAAAAAGAATGTACAATGTATTCTTTCCTCCTAATTTTGGGTGCAAGACTAAAGAGAGTAATCTATTAAGTCTTTTTTTCCTATTCAAGTAAACTAGAAAAGGAGGCTTTCCTTCCCTTGGGATCATTAACCCACCTATCTTGTAATTTACCTTTTTTTAAAAAAAATTAATTAAAAAAGAGTTGTGAGGATGGTTTTATTCGAGCATATGCCACGGATATTTGCTGCACCGCCCTCCTGGCCCTTTTGCGAAACTACGGAGCATGTCAAGCAAGTGAGAGCTAAAAGGGTCCTCCGACTCCAAACCTTAATTCATAACATTAAAATTATTGAATCAAGTGAGCTGATGAAATAAGAGAAGGAATTTAATGAGACTGAAAATCATTTTATAATATATCTAACGCTCTTATATGATTTTAGACCAGTGATCTCCAACTATCCAATAATTATAGAACTCTTGTCTAAACAATTGTTGATGTACTCAACTTTATACGAAAACTTGTCCTATTACCACCAAGAACTAGCAATTCCAATTTTGTTGTCCACTTCAAATTTTTGATGCCACGCTAATTTTTTGCAAGAACCAATGGGTAGTGATATTAAACACTAAAAAAAAAAAAGCCTGATGGGAGTCGCCGGTGTCGAGCGAGGTCACCGCCAGTGTCAAGCGAGGTCACCGCCGGCGTCGAGGGAAGTCACCACCGTTGTAGAGGGAGGTCACCGCCGGGGTCGAGGGAAGTCACCGCCGATGTTGAGGGAGGTTGCCGCCGGTGTCGAGGCTTTCGGTGAAGACGAAGGCGGGGCAGGATGTGAGAACGGCGGTGGCAGGTTCGCCGGAAATGGTGACGGGAGGTTTTGGGATTTTCGAAGAGAGAAACAGTGAGAGAGAAAACCAGATCTGAGAGTTAAATAGACTTTTAGCGACGGAATTATTCCGTCGCTAAAAGTTCGTCGGTGAAGGTCTATTTTTACCGACGGAATAATCCGTCGCTTAAATAATATTTTACGACGGAGTTTTACTGACGGAGGTTTACGTCGGTAAAACTCCTTTTAGCGACGGAATCTATTCCATCATTAAAAATCCGGCGCAAAAGACGTCTTTTCTTGTAGTGTCTGTTCTCGGCCCCGTTCTTACTCTTGGCGTCCCAGCCTGGATCCGCAGCCCACCGATCTATCATCCCCACCATACATGGTGAGATATCCAATGTTGGGGATATCTCGTTATCTCCGTCATCGGGGCACCCTCGGGCAGCATCTTCTTCGCCCGGTCCCGTGCATCGTGGAGCCATCGGCGGTAATTCTTGCCGATGTAAGCAAAGAAGGCCTGCTACCCCAATGCCTGCTGATCAGGCGTGTCAAACGTAAACCTTTCCTGTAAGGCATTCAATAACACAAATTAACAACAGAAAACAAACTCTAATTAAACAAATACTAACGCTGAAAAAAATACTTCACCGTACCAGCCACTCCTCCCATAGGGCCTCCCTTGCAGTGGCATCCCAGTCCTTCCAGTACAGACGTGGCTCGAAGAATCGGCCCTTCATAAGAACGCCGATCTTCGTCCTTGCCTGATTCTCCAGGATCCTGCCAAAGAAGTAAATAAATAAATTAATACATTTCAAATATAAATTAACACCCCAAAAATTTAAATATAAGGCATGATGTGATATTTGTTTTTACTTACAGGCCCTCCTGGGTGAACGTAACTCTCTGTTTACGCTGGGGGTCGATGCGTACCCCGCGTGTCGGACCACGGCCTCGTCGAGATCGTACAAAACACATACATTAATACAGTTCAAATATACTTTAAATATAAGGCTAGCGAAAATGTACTAAACACCGTTATCAACTATACCTGAGGTAGAACCCATGAAAGAAGGAGAATCAACGCGCATGTGGGATGAATCTGCGTCGGACTGGGGTGACGACAAGGGCTGGGGCGATGGCTGGGGTTGGGGCCCCATCTACTGTACGCGATCACTTTGTGCCTCGTCATCAGTAGGCAATGACGAGGTAGGACCCACCGGGAAAGAAGCAGCTCGGCGTCTAGCCCGACCACGAATAGCCCATATCTTATCCCTAGCTGACTTCGTATAGATAAATTACTAAGACATTAACACGTTAAAAACAATAATTTGGCAGAAATCATCATCGGCACTATATATATATATATATATATATATATATATATATATATATATATATATATATGAACGAATGTGAAAAAACACATCGAAATATGAACCAAGTTCTAAAATGTTACTACATTTTTCCCGTGATGTTACAACATTACAAGTCAATCATTTTCAGTTTGCGAATCATCTTCATCACTTTCCTCATCGTCCCCTTCTTTGTGGGACTCGTCGTCCTCTTCATCTTCTAATTCATCCTCTTCATCAGTAGACTCGGTCACATCATCTCCAACACTTTCCACGTCTTCTGCGTCATCATCTACGACTTCTCCTACAAGAAGTGTTGTTGGAAGAGGAAGATCGTCCTCCTCGTTGTTGACCTCAACAGTGATCAAGACACGTGGTTGGTCGGCTTGAAAGGAGTCTAGCTCACTGTCATATGTCACGGGCAATTTCTTTGACTTGATAATTGTATACCAATGAGATTTGGGATTGGCGACGTCCTCCGTGTAAAAGACTTGTACAGCTTGACTAGCAAACACAAAGGGCTCGTCTGATGCAAGTCTTGACTTGACATTGATATCTACAATCCCTTGAGAGCTAACATGGATTCCTCTACTGCATGTGACATCGAACCACGTACACTTGAACATTACCAGGAAGTTTTGGGAACCCAGATATGTTAGCTCAACAATCTCATCTAGCTCTCCGTAAAAGTCCATGCAATTCTCGGCCTAACAGTCGCCGTTGACCAAGACTCCACTATTTTGGGTTTGTTTTGTTCGGTCATCATCTTTTACGTTAAACCTAAACCCGTTGATGATATAGCCTCTGTAACAGGATGTTTGTTTGTTAGGACCTTCAGCTAGTAATTTCAAGCAGGAGGCCACTGGTCTATCCATTGACTGAACCTATTGTAGATGACGGTACAAATTAAGGATAAATCAGTATACTAATTGGCCACATAACTGTATATAACACATAATATAATTTCGTTAAACAATCTTACACGAATTTTTAACCACTGGACAAATTGTGATTTCCGATGAGATTCAAGTCCAGTGGGATCAGTGATTAAAGATTCCGCATCGAACTCACTGCAAACCAATATAGTTGACTCGCTTAACACACTTTCAATTATGTACAACAATGTAAGTGAAGTAAGACTTTAACTTACTCAACGAATGCTGAAACTTTATCGTAATTTAGAAGGGCATATATTATTGCAGCACTGTACTCTTCATCCGTTAGCCATCGAGTATACGTTCGGCCGAACGGACTACCTGACTGCTTGAATATTGACAATTGCCCTTCCAAATTTGTGCTTGATCCGGGGTCATTTCGGCCTAGTTGATTTAACCTTGTACCAACGTCAGGCCTGAAATATTGACTACAAAAGTTTACAAGTTCTTCCATTACGTAAGCCTCCGCAATTGAGCCCTCAACCCGAGCCTTATTACAGACTTTTTTCTTTAAATGGAACATGAACCTAGAAGTTTAGCAAATCGAGTTAGGTGGAATATCAATGATAACATATGTCGTATAAAGTGTAAACGAACAACTGTAACAATTTAAGGATTATCTCTCGAAGGGATACATCCACCGATATTGCATGGGTCCACCCATCTTAGCTTCATATGCCAAGTGAACAGGTAGATGCTCCATTGAATCAAAGAATGAAGTTGGGAAGATTTTCTCCAGCTTGTAAATCGTCACCACAATGTTCTTCTCAAGAACTTCCATGTTACTCATCCGGATCGTAGAAGAGCATATATCTCGAAAGAAATAAGATAATTCAGTCAAAGTCTTGCAAACAACCCGTGGCAACAGTCCCCGGAAGGCAATAGGAATGAATCTATCCATGAATACGTGGTAGTCGTGACTCTTCATCCCTTGAAACTTGCATTCTGATACATTGCAACAACGAGATATGTTGGACGCAAACCCATCCGGAAGCTTCAAATTCTTAACCCATTGATAGACGTTCTCCACTTGTTTCTTGTTCCGTTAGTAAGGTGCTTTCGAAAGTATCGTCCTCCCACTGACTGTCCGAGGATGCAATTAACGGCGTACACCCAACTGTTATAGATCCCTTCTCGCTTTAAGGTGATCTTTCGATTTGCCCTTGACATTCATCACTGTGTTGAACACATTATAAAAAACATTCTTCTCAATATGCATCACATCCATGTTGTTTCGGATAACGAGCGTCCTCTAGTAGGCTAACTCCCAGAAGATACAAAATTTTTTCCAGTTGTGCTATTTCCCGAACCCTGGAATCTTTTGATCCGGCACACCCTTGCTGTGTGGTATGTCAATATCAAGTGCCTCCAGGTGTGAGAGTACTTCTTCACCTGATGGGTAGTCCAGTGTGACAACCTCACGCTCGATTGTCCCGTCAAATTTATCCTTCTGCCTACGAAACTAATGGCCCGGTGGCAAAACCTTACGGTGACATCCGAACCACGAGGCCTTTCCACCGTGCTTTAACGTATGACCCGGGTTCACGCCCATACAAGCAGTGCATGCTAGCTTCCCATGTGTGCTCTAGCCACACGTCATTCCCAATGCGGGGAAATCATGTATATTCCACATCAAAGCAGCCCTCATCTAAAAATTTTGTTTAAGAGATGCATCATATGTTTCGACTCCATGATTCCATAACTGTTTTAACTCATCAATCAACTGCCTTAAATACACATATATGTCCTTGCCGGGACTCTTCGGCCCCGGAATAAGCAACGACAAAAACATGTACGGCTTCTTCATGCACATGCATAGTAAAAGGTTGTAAGAGACAATAATAACATGCCAACCGGAGTAAGGCGTGGTAGATTAACCGAAAGGGTTGAACCCATCGGTTGCCTGACTAAGTCTAACATTCCAAACTTCCTGAGCAAAGACTGGATGCCTGTGGTCAAACTCCTTCCACTCCTCTCCATCAGCTGGGTGTGTTAGTACATGGGCATCGTTGCTACGAGTCTCACGGTGAGCCCTCATATGTTCAGCCGTATTGGAAGAGTAGTACATTCTCTGAAGCCGTGGTGTGACCGAAAAATATTGCAATATCTTCCATGCAATGTTTTTCTTCTTCCCTTTGTCTGGTTTGTACCTCGAATGATCACATACTGGACACCGTGACAAATCTTTATTCTCTTTCCAGAATAATACACAATAGTTATTGCACGGATCTATCCGGTCATAGCTCAACCTAAGTTTCCTCATCATCTTCTTCGCGTCATGGTACGACGGCGGTAGCTTTTCACTTTCGGGCAGTATTTTTTTTATTAACCATCAAAATCAACCCGACCATTGACCATCAACCCCACCACTAATAACCCATTTTCATATTAATGTACAACTAACCTAATCTAAACCCAATGCCGCCACATAGTCACTACCCATAAATCTGTGGGTTATCCATCAAATTCCTATGCCTAACACCACACCACCATCAGATCTATGGATTATAAAGGTCTTTAAGGGCCTCATTCTCAAGAATGATGAAACTCCAAGATGGCTATATTGTCGTCGAGGCTCAATGAAGAATGGACAGTGGATCAATTCATGGTGGTGGCAGTTGACTGTAATGTTGTGAGTTTGATGGTGGTGGTGGGGTGGTTTTCTGTTGAATACTTGAAGAGAAGAGTTGAAGTAGAATAAGAGATATTTTGAGGGAAAAATGCAAAAAAATGAAATAATAAAAGAGAAACTCAAAACAAGAAACTGTCAATCAAACACCAACCTGTTCTTGTATAAAATATAAACCAAAGAGGGTTTAGTTTTTCTTTTTCTGAAAATTAAAAAGAAAAAACTACGAGTGTTCCGAACGGACTCAAAGTGTTAGAATCATTTTGACCAGATGAAGTTGATGGCTTTCCAAAAGCTCAATGTAAGTATTGTGAAAAAAATATTTTCGTGTGGTAGCAGTAGTGGGCATCTTAATGGGCATTAACCGACATGTGCACCTAATCAAGGCCAGGTCGATTTTAGCCAAATGCAGTTATCTTTTGACGGTAAATTTTTTATTATAACCAACGAGACCAAAGAGACAGTTTGCTAAATTTATTATTCAAGATGAACAAGCTTTTTGCTTTGCTGATAATGATAACTACTCTAGATATATAAATAATTATGTGCAACCCTTGTATAAAAAGGTTCATAGAAACATAACTAGGTCTGATGGACTTAGACAGTATAATGTTGCTAAAGCACGCTTGATTGATTACTTTAATAAATTTGATGGTAGAGTCAGTCTTACGTATGATGTTTGGAAATCTCCTTTGACTCTGGTTAACCTTGTGTGACGGCACATCGAATTGATTTTCATTGGGTTTTGAACAAGAGAATCATTGCTTTTGAACTCTTTCTCTATCTGCATCCCACGTTGCTGAGATTATACGCTGAGTATGTAACACGTTGAAATTAACGGACAAGATTATGAATATCCGTTTTGATAATGCTTCTAATAATATAGCTGTTGTTAATGGTAACTTTTTTCATTTTAAATATGTTTGCCATGTAATTCATTTAATTGTTCAAGATGATTTAGGTGCTGTAAGAAATATTATTCAAGATGAATCGAAACAGATTAATGTCGATAACAAGTCAGCCATAGCTCTTGCAAAGAATCCAGTCTTTCATGATCGAAGCAAGCACATCGATACATGATATCATTTCATTCGTGAGAGCATTGTTAAGAAACAAGTCCAAGTCAAATTTGTGAAGTCTGAAGATCAAGTTGCGGATATCTTCACAAAGCCCCTGAATAGAGAAGTCTTCGAGAAATTACGGAGTCGACTTGGAATGAGAGAATCAAGCTTAAGGGGGGGCGTGTTGGAAGTTAATCTTGATTCATAAAGTTATGACAATTGATGAGGAAGAATCAAGACATGAATAAATGAAGAAAAAGTGAAAAGTGAAAAGTGAAAAGTGAAAAGTTAGAGGAGTTACTCATAACCTATGAGGAATTAATTAGGAAGATGAAAAGTGAAAGGTTTGGGGAGTTATGTTTAGGATATTAAAAGAGTCTTTAATGTCTTAGTATAAATAGGTGTATCACCTAGTTATTTTATGATGTGTGGAAAAGTGAAGTGTGAAAGAGTATTGTAGTAAAAGAATGAGTGAGTGAGTTTTATGAAATAGATGTGTTGATTGAGTAAGAGAAAAATTATACAAGAGTGTTTCTCCTCACCACATCCTCCTCCTCTACCATAATACTCTAAAGTATTTCCGCTGAAAAGATACATTTAACTTATATTGTGCCCACCACGCAACAAATTCAACTAATGGATATACTGGACTTTTAATAAGACAGTAGAGTGGCCATGGGGAGGCAACATGTGAAGACAAGTGAAGATAACTCAATGACCAACAGAGAACCATTAACTTACAACACTTGATAAAACTAAAGTAGCGATGGAATATCATGAGAGAATGGTGCAACAGCTCATGGTTGGCAACCAATTGACCTAATAGCCACAAGGGACAAAGCTAACAAAGAAGTAGGAAAAAAAATGAAAGGTAGCAAAATGTTGGCAATTTGCCAGTATGCCCAAGAAATGACAAACACACAGTGTATATGCATTAGAAACCAAGCCCTAACCGTATTCCTATCGAATAAAACAAACTATGAAGAGGTGATTTAGGACAAATAAGATTGCCATCACCTAAAGAAAAAGACTGTATTCTGAAGGTCTGGCTGTACCAGGACTGAAAGAAGATAGGAGACTAAAAGCACTACAGCTAAACATGTATAACAAAAGCACCAAAGTAATTAGAATGCTGCTTAGAAAATGTATGAAGCCACTAGGAAATTCTGAAGCATTGCAGCAGTCCGATGATTTCAAAGGAATGCTTTGAAGTGAATTAAACTCCAAGCATAGAAATGTATTAGAACTCAACTACTAACCTGTACTGGTGTGGGAAAAATAAAAGCATGAAGGCATGTTTACTAACCAAAAACAAAGAACACTGCCAAAGGAATACGGCATTAACAATAGTTGAATAATCTTGCTGCCAACAAGCCACATAATAGAAATTATAGAGGAGATGGTGAACTGAACATGGAAGAGATTCTAACGCCCATATCGCAACACTTGGCAATATACGGGTTTGTAAATTTTAGTGTTATGGGGACTTAAGCAAAAAAACCTACAGTATTATCTAAGAGCATGAATTTGCTGGACAATCTTCCAATAACATACAGGTAAACATCCATGAACTGTACGCTAAGCTCCAAACTTGGGTATAACTGGATTGAATTGTGTAAACTCAAACAAAACAGTAAAAACCTTGCCATAGGAAAAAGTGAAAAATCTCTTACCTTATACAAGCAAATTGGCGAAAGCTAAATCCTCCCAAGCTATGCTCCTCGATTGATGCCGAAATTCACGAAAAAAATGAGCTCAGGGCTGAAATGCCGAATAAAATGGAAGGTGCGATAAGCAGGAAAGAAAAAGAGGCAATAAGAAGAAGAAGAAGAAGGCTATTTATATCAAAACCCTAATTGGAAAATTACGCAAACCCCCCTGAACTTTATCCACTCATTCAAAATGCACCAAAACTTTAATTTCAAACATAGTAAGAGGAAACCTTAAGAATGTGCCGTTTGGAAAATCCTCACTTTGTCGATGTTTTGTTTTTCATCTGAATTACCTGGATGGCCAACTTAGGGTGGATGGCATTGGGTGCCCATGGTGCATTTAAAGTGAGTGGAACATGCGCTTTTTGTGATTGGTTTTGTGTGTGAGCAAGTGCATGTTTTTCGTGAATAGGGGCAGGGAATTAAACAGTTGTGAAGTGTGAGTTTGCACAACCATGGTGCGATGAAGGGTTGCTGGCTGTAATGTGTGGTGTGTGTGTTTTTGTGTGGTTGTGAAGATGATGGATTGGTGTGTGTGTACATATGTGTGATAGTGTGTGTAAAGGAGAAGGGGAAGCATAGCCATGAGAAGAAGATGGAAGTGCGTAATGAGTTTATTCAGTGAAGTGGTGCACTGTGCTTGCACGGTTGTACCACGTGACTGTTATTGTTAAAACTTTACAGAAAAGTTCTTAGGTAATTTTAGAATTATTGGCAAAATTTGAGATTTTTCTGGTGTCATTTAGTATTTTTAATATTTTCTTCAAGTTTAGTTTTTCTAAAGTTTGTTTTGAGCCTTTAAAATTAATATTAAATTCTGAAAAAGTTCCAATACTATTTTTTTCAGTATATAGAAAACTTAGTTTTAGTTTCGTAAATTGTAGAGTTGAGTTGTTACTATTTCCATATCGCATTTGATTTAGTAAAACAAATGGTTTTATAATAATTTTGATGCTTTTTAAATTCTGATTTCAAATTCTGTATATTTCTTATAATATTGTGAAGTTATAATAAAATTTATGAGACTTTGATTTGAGCTAGAACTACTAATGGCTATTTTTGGGCTTTTCGTTTATTTAAAGAAATTATTTAGTTCAAAAAATATTCAAAAATTTAGAAAATTCATATTTTTACTTTTTATAATGTTCTAAGTTATAAAGCTGTTTCATTAGAATTTACAATGAATTTTGGGGTATCGTTATGCATTAAGGACTGTGTGGGGTTCTCGATTAAGTTGGTCGTACGTAGGACCCGTTTTGATTTGAGTTGAGGAAAGTATCGGAGTGAGTAACGTTTAAGAAATTAGCATTTGGGTTCATATTTTATGAGGTTAGATTTTATTCTGATAAATAGTTTGTCAATATAGGTTAAATCAAACAATTTGAACGAGGTTGCTTAGCAGCGAGCACACCTTAGATCAAGGTAAGGAATTCTATTCGAACCCCATTTCATCACTTTGATTTTGTTCGTATTATTCTATTTATTTCTTGAATTCTATGTTATATTGATAAATCTTTACACCAGTTACAGTAGGCATATACTAAAATAAAATATATATGAATCAATTCTATTTTTATTTTTATTATTTTAATCTCAGTGGTAACATCATTCTTTTTCTCTTCTAAATCTAACACACACACACACACACACACACACACACACACACACACATATATATATATATATATATATATATATATATATATATATATATATATATATATATATATATGAGCTGATTCGTTGACCGCGCGGGCAAAATGGGCTAAGTTGCTCGCGCGATCTGGCCTTCCACGCGCGATTTGTGGACGGTCAAGATCTTTTTTTGTGTTTTTTTTAAGTACGTCTGCTACATTATGTAGCGGACGATTTTTTGATAAAAATACCTTCTTTTCCATCCGCTACATTATGTAGCGAACAACTAGGTATTAGACATTCTGACCTTATTTTCTCTTTCTCTCTCCTTTTCTCATCATTATTCTGTCACCTTTCTGACTTTAGTCTCTTTCTCTTTCCTTTCTCCCCAATTTTCTAAGTCGTTTCTCTTTTTCTCTCTTTTTCTCTCACTACTTTTTTGTTTTTCTCTATCATCCTCCTCTCCCCTCCTTTCTCTCTCTCTCTCTCTCTGAGGCGAGGTAATATGCTGCATAAGAATGTAGAGCAAAGAAGAGAACTGCTGGAGCTACTGGACTGGCTTGTGCGGCGTATGAGGTTAAAGTGAAGGTTGGGAATTCAAGCATAGAATTACTGGAAGCATGAGGACCACCGTATTTTCAAGACGCCATTGCCAATTTCCCTTGCAGAAGAAGTCGAGTCACACGCACGCCATTACCAACACCTTCCAACACTGCACCCACAGCTGCGAAACGGCGAAAGCCCAACCACCTAGTGACATTCAACACTACCATGCCGGAAATAAATAGGAAAATCGAACCCACAAAGAGTTGAACCACTTGCAAAAAATTTCATACACAAAATACATCACGTCAGGATTAAAGTCAAACAACGATGAAAACATAATTGGTTAATGGAATGTCCAAATTCATGTCTCGGAAATCAAATGTCCGGGCAAATTCCTGAAGCACTTGGACACAGATTCATCATGATTTCCCAATCACCCACAAGATTTTTGAATCGAATTGAAGCTTTCCCCAAACTAACTCTACAAGACTAAGTTCCAATCCTACGACATAAAAACCTAAATCTTGCAGCTCCCCCATCAAATTAAAACTACGATGGGAACACGGTGCAGAACCACATGAAACTTTGAAAGCACTCTCTCAGAACCACTATTACCTTTGGGGTTGGTCTGCGTTGGTTGCACCAGAAGTGGTGCTAGTGGATGATGGATCTGGGGTTGGGGAGACGAAAGTGCTAGCGATGATGCGATCCAGTTCACAAAGAGACAGAAAGAGAGAGAATGTGGTCTTTTTTGCTAAAGAGAGACAAAAGTGAGATTGAACGGCGTTTAATTTCCAAAATATTGTCTGCTACATTATGTAGCGGACGATATTTTTGAAAATATAACGTATGGATATTGAAGGGTATATTCGTCAAAAAATCGCAAAAATCGTCAACTGCATTATGTAGCAGACGTACTTAAAAAAGCAAAAAAAAAATCTGGACCGTTCACAGATTCCGCGTGGACGGCCAGATCGCGCGGACAACTTAGCCCATTTTGCCCGTACTGTCAACGGATCAGCTCCCATATATATATATATGAATTTTACAAACATATTATGGATAGTTTTAAGGAAACAATAGTAAAATTTAAGTCCTAATAAGTTAGTTCATTAATAGTTATAGTTTTAGAATATTTAAAATTAGTTGTTCAATTATATAAAGCTTATTGATGTGGAAATCAAATTATCAAAAAAAAGGACCTCATCCAAGATAATATTTGAGACGTTTAGAGACACTTATAATGTTTATAATTTTATTTTACTTTGAAAACATAATGTGATTACATACCATATTTATGCCTTCTAAAGTTTTTAAATGTTCTCAAATATAATACTTAAGAATAATTAATTGCACCTTGTTTTATCTAATACATATGCGAGTTCTTTTTAAAATCTCATATATGCTTATATAGTCACTTTGTTGATCGTGCGGTCATATCAAAGCAACAAATTGTTCAGTAATTTAATTACTGATTTATATAGTACATATAAATTTTTGTAATAATTATATTATGTGTAACTATGTATACATTTATTGAATTATAATAAACTTAAATTAACTGCAACATAATTTTTTCATATGTTATTTTTATTTTATAGATATATGAATTTTTTATCTGTGAATGAGAGAGAGAGTTTTGAGAACACGATAGTAAAAATTAAATCCTAATTTTTTTTATATAAAGAGTTTTGGAATTAGTTTTTAGATTATATAAGACTTCATAATATAGCCCACATATAGTTCTTGTGAAACTAAATGAACGTAAAAATAGAATTCACATCCAAAAAAATATTTGCATACCTTTAGATATACTGACATGTTAGTATATAATTTTGAATCATTTTCCATTATCAGATTTACGAATAACTTTTATCAACATTACAATTTAATTGGTAATAACAATACAGTCATTTGTTAGTCGCGTGCTCTCACCCAAAAGATAACGTCAATTTTTTATTTTATCAAAAGGATTTTTGAAGCTATATATTATATTGATAAATCTTTACATCAACTACGGTAACGTCTTTTTTTTCACATCTAAATCTAATTATTTTCTTCTTTTTAGATATTTGAACTTTTATATGAAGTCATTTTTTAAGGATACAATATATAAAATTAAGTCGTAATAGGTTAGTTCATTAATTATTTAGGGTTTGATAATTTTAGAATTAATTATTCAATTATATAAGGCTTATTAATATGGAAATGAACTTATCAAGAAATGTAGGTAAAATAATATTTGAGACCTTTAGACACACTTATAATGTTTATAATTTATTTCACATTGGATACATGATGCGATGACTTGTCAAATAAAGAAGTTATATCTGTGATGACACACTACAAGAAAAACTGTTTTTTTGCGACAGACTTTTAGCGACGTAAGGGATTCCGTTGCTAAAAGACCTTTCAGCGACATAATATACCGTCTGTAAAAGTCTGTCGGCAAAAACCTTTACCAACGAAAAATATCGTCGGTAATAGTTTTTGCCGACAGACTTTTACCGACAGAATATTAGCTAGCTACAATATCACCGTTGCTAAAAGGTTGATGCCAAGGAAAGTGAGTTCGTACCTACGTGGAAGTGCCACAAAGGTTGCAGTCCAAGTTAGCTTCCAAGTATGCAAAGTGAGACACAGTGAAGGTGGAGTAAGGGCAGAGAGCAAGGCTCCCCAGACAGGCAGTGATGAGTGGCAGTGCTGTGAAGGTAAGGCTGAGACGAACAGGGCCGGCAGTCGACGGTCCAAGTCAAGGTCCGAGTCGGGGTCCAATGTTACGGTCCAAAGTTATGTCCAATTTGTGTTTCTCTCTCTAGAATCCAAGAGCTTCCAAGTTCTAGAGTGAGAAAGTGATTTTTGAGAATGAAGAAGAAGTTCCTTTCTGAGTCATAAAGTTCACTATTTATAGGCAAAGGTATGCATGTGTCATAAAATGCCACATGTTGTCCCCTGAGAGTGACACGTTACCAGGGGGTCCCAAAATACCGGTTCTTCGTTGGACTGTCGGTTCCTAAATTCGGGTTGCCTGCCCCACACAGCGTCGCTCTACCTGTTTGAGAAGACTGAAGACACCATGACAGCATGATCATAGTAAGCCTGTTGCCCCAGCCCCCGGTCCAAGCCCTTAATGAATCCCACGAGGTGTGTCAAGAGATGCGTAGAGAACCTGACAGTGATGAGGGTTGCCACTGTAGCCAACTACCAGGCGGACTAGGCGCGATGCCCTTCAAAGAGCTGCTCCCGTCCCGGAGTGACCCGGGGGTCATCGTCCTGGGGGTGCCGACGATCACCGATAACACGAATGAACATGGTTGCAGCTCAGTGCCTAGTGTCACGTAAGTCACCCCAGGCAGCGATAGCTTTGACGTAACGAGCCTATCCAATTGCGAAGGATTTTTGTGTCGGAGCACTACGAGCGGAGCCCCCTTGGAATGAAGACAACTATAGCTTTATGGTAACGAGTGTATCCCGTTGCGAGGGGTCCTCGTGCCAGAGCACTACAAACGGACCCCCCGGAAGCATGTAACATGATTGTGGCGCATGGGCACGGTGCCTACAGCACGAGACATTGATTGTGGCGCATGGTCGCGATGCCCACGACATGAGACATTGATTGTGGTGCATGGGTGCGATGCCAATGGCATGAGACAATACCTGGTGCCGTGGGGACGTGTCATGGAAATGGTGGATGGGCGCGGTGACGAATGTCGCGGAGACAATACCTGGTGCTGGGGCACATATCATGGAAGTGACGCACGGCGGCGGAGACGAACGTCGCGGAGACAATATTTGGTGCCAGGGCACGTATCATGGAAGTGGCGCACGGGTGCGACAACGAACGTCGCGGAGAGAATACTTGGTGCCGGGGCACATGTCATGAAGGTGGCGCACGGGCGCGGCGACGAACGTCGCGGAGATAATACATGGTGTCGGGGCACGTATCATGTAAGTGGCGCAAGTTTGGGGTGACGAATGTTGCGAAGACAATACCTCATGGAAGTGGTGCACAGGCGCGGTGACAAACGTCGCGGAGACAATACCTGGTGTCGGGGCACGTATCATGAAAGTGACGCACGGGCGCGGTGACGAACGTCGCGGAGATAATAACTGGTGCCGGGGCACGTATCATGGAAGTGGCCCACAAGGGCGGCGACGAACGTCGCGGAGACAATACTTGGTGTCGGGGCACTTATCATGAAGGTGGCACACGGGCGTGGCGACGAACGTCGCGGAGACAATACAAGGTGTCGGGGCACGTATCATGGAAATGGCGCAAGGGCGCGACGACGAATGTCGTGAAGACAATACCTCATGGAAGTGGAGCATGGGCGCGGCGACAAACATCGCGAAGACAATACCTGGTGCCGGGGCACGTATCATGAAAGTGACGCACAGGCGCAACGACGAAAGTCGCAGAGACAATACTTGGTGCCGGGGCACATATCATGAAGGCGGCGCACGGGCGGGGCGACGAACGTCACGGAGACAATACATGGTGTCGGGGCACGTATCATGTAAGTGGCGCAAGGGTGCGGTGACGAATGTTGCGAAGACAATACCTCATGAAAGTGGCGTATGGGCGCGGTGACAAACGTTACGGAGACAATACTTGGTGCCAGGGCACGTATCATGGAAGTGGCGCACGGGCGCGGTGACGAACATCGCGGAGACAATACATGGTATCGGGGCACGTATCATGTAAGTGGCGTAAGGGCGCGGCGACGAATATCGTGGAGATAATACCTCATGGAAGTGGCACATGGGCGCAGCGACAAACGTTGCAGAGACAATACCTGGTGCCGGGCACTTATCATGAAAATGGCGCACGGGCGCGACGATGAACGTCGCGAAGACGGCGCACGGGCGCGCGTCGGGTGTCCCGGAGATGGGGCATGAGCCAAGTGTGCATGTTATATCAAAATAATAAATGTGATGTTTAGTAATGACAAAGTCAAGAATGATGATACGCGGTATTCGGCGACGGGTCGTTTGGTGGAAGCGCGCGACTTTGGGCAACGCGTATCGCGGGAGTGGTGCGCGGTCACGGGCGACGGACGACAGACGTCGTGAGGTTGATATACGAACGTCCGTAAACATCGCGGAGGTGCAAAGACTCGATAAAATAAGTGCGCGCGGGAGGGGAGGCCGTAGGCCAAAAATTGGGGGGTGAGCTTACATTTGAGAGATATACACTTTCATAAGTCATCATACACTCATCTCTCTTGTTCTAGTGCTTAAAATTGTACTCATCTACTTCTTGAGAGTGAAATCTTGTACACACTTCTTCATCTAAAGGTTCTTGTATCAAAACTTGGGGTTGTCAAGCTTTGGAGCTTTGGGTTTGTCAAAAGCTTGTTCATGATGTGGGCATAGCATCAAGGGATTGTAAGAGATTTGATCTTGACCTGTAAGGAAGGTCATACTAGTAGATTCTAGGGCTTTTCAAGGGACTTCCTTGAAGGGGTGGACGTAGGCTTGAGGGTATATCAAGCCGAACCATTTAATTCTCCTTGTCAAGTATCTCTAAACCCTTCTCTCTTTACATTATCGTTTTACATTTGTGTTGAGATTGGTTGTTTGCTTATTTAAGTTATTGAGATTGAGGTTTGTTGTTTGTTAATTTTTAAAGTAGTCTTAAAACCCTATTCAAACCTCCCCCCCCCCCTCTAGGGTTATCTTTTTGGTTTCACTTTGAAATAAGCCTTTGGATGTCAAGTTTGGACAATTTGGAAAAGCTACGTGTTTATAAAATAGTGTTTCAACTCATGCTTTGTGTTCTATGTCGTGGATATTTGGTATACGTTCTAATGTGTTTCTTCGGGTGCATACAGATCTGGTGTTCTAACATCCGTCAAACTTTGCAAGGCAGGGTTAGATGAATGTTAGAACACCTAATCGATGTCGTGTACTTAGAGAAATGCGGGGAGTTGCTGCCGAATTTTTCGCAGAGATAGGACTAAGCATGAGTTCTTCACTGTTTTATACACATGTGCTTTTCTGAATGGGATATGACCACAACCTATTAGAGAATGGAGGGGAAATATATAAACATGTTGTCACATTCATGCATTCATATTTACATCGAACCTGCCTAATGATTGGTCATAATTGAAGATGGTATACGGTACGTTATCTCTGTAGTCATGTCGGTCGATCGAAGTTGGATGAAAAGGAAAAATGCTGATGATTTTGAGGATCGCGTTGACAAATTTCTTGACTTCGCTTACACGCATCCCGCACATGTTGACTTTGATAAGATAAGGTGTCCATGCGATAGATGTGAGTTGTTGCATTGGAGAAAAAGAATTGAAGTAAAATGGCATCTTTGTCGGTACGGTTTTATGGGTGGATACACAGGTGGATGCAGCACTGGAAAATGATAATATTGTCGTCCAACCCGGCTAGTCAAACTGAAGTTAGGGAGGAGGCACGGTATGATTACTGAGATATGATTATGGATGCCGGCATCCTAATGTTGACTGGGGTAACGACCGCGGTGACGACAGTCCCTAATAGCCGAATGAGGGGGCTCATCAGTTTTATGAGTTGTTGAGAGCTGTGGAAGAGCCGTTGTGGGATGGAGCTCTGAAACACACATGGCTGTCTGCGGTTAGTAGGTTATTACAGTTGAAATCAGATCACGGGCTGAGTAAGAAAGGATTTAACGAGTTTGTTACCTTAATCAAAGAAATTTTGCCTGAAAAAAGCAACCGCCGTCGTACTATGACGCGAAGAAGATGATGAGAAAACTTGGGTTGAGCTATGAGCGGATAGATGCGTGCAATAACGATTGTGTATTGTTCTGAAAAGAGAATAAGGAGTTGTCACGGTATCTAGTATGTGATCATTCAAGGTACAAACCGAACAAAGGGAAGAAGAAAAATATTGCATGGAAGATATTGCGATATTTTTCAGTCACACCAAGGCTTAAGAGAATGTACTACTCCTCCAATACGACTGAACATATGACGGCTCACTGTGAGACTCGTAGCAACGATGCCGATGTACTGACACACCCAGCTGATGGAGAGGCGTGGAAGGAGTTTGACCGCAGGCATCCAGTCTTTGCTCAGAAATTTCAGAATGTTAGACTTGGTCTCGCAATCGATGGGTTCAACCTTTTCGGTCAGTCTAGCACGCCTTACTCCACATGGCCTGTTATTATTGTCACGTACAACCTTCCACCAGGCATGTGCATGAAGAAGCTGTACATGTTTTTGTCATTGCTTATTCTGGGGTCGAAGAATCCTGGCAAGGACATAGATGTGTATTTAAGGCCGTTGATTGATGAGTTAAAAAAATTATGGGATCATGGAGTCGAAACAAATGATGCATCCCTTAAACAGAATTTTTAGATGAGGGCTACTTTGATATGGACTATACATGATTTCCTCGCATTAGGAATGACGTGTGGCTAGAGCACACATGGGAAGCTAGCATGCTTTACTTGTATGGGCGTGAACCCCGGTCATACGTTAAAGCAAGGCAGAAAGCCCTCGTGGTTCGGATGTCGTCGAAAGTTTTTGCCACCGGAACATCAGTTCCGTAGACAGAAGGATATATTCGATGGGACAATCGAGCGTGAGGTTGTCACACTGGACTACCCATGTGGTGAAGAAGTGCTCTCACACCTGAAGGCACTTGATACTAACATACCATACATCAAGGGTGTGCCAGATCAGAAGATTCCAGGGTACGGGAAAGAGCACAACTGGAGGAAACATTATATTTTCTGGGAGTTAGCCTACTTGAGGACACTCATTATCCAAAACAACATGGATGTGATGCATATTGAGAAGAATGTTTTTGATAATGTGTTCAACACAGTGATGAATGTCAAGGAGAAATCGAAAGATCACCTTAAAGCGAGAAGGGATCTACAACAGTTGGGTGTACGCCGTGAATTGCATCCTCGGACAGTCAGCGGGAAGACGATACTTCCGAAAGCACCTTACTGTCTAGACAAGAAACAAGTGGAAAAGGTCTGTTAGTGGGTTAAGAATTTGAAGCTTTCGGATGGGTTTGCATCCAACATATCTCGTTGTTGCAGTGTATCGGAATACAAGTTCCAAGCGATGAAGAGTCATGACTACCAAGTATTCATGGAGAGATTCATTCCTATTGCATTTTGGGGACTATTGCCATGGGTTGTATGCGAGACTTTGACAGAATTGTTTCATTTCTTTCGAGATATATGTTCTTCTACGATCCGGGTGAGTAACATAGAGGTGCTAGAGAAGAACATTGTGGTGACGATTTGCAAGCTGGAGAAAATATTTCCACCTTCGTTCTTTGATTCAATGGAACATCTCCTTGTTCACTTGGCATATGAAGCTAAGATGGGTGGACCTGTGCAATATCGGTGGATGTATCCCTTCGAGAGGTAATCCTTAAATTGTTATAGTTGTTCGTTTACACTATATGCAAAACCTGTTATCATAGGTATGTCCACCTGACTCGATTCGCTAAACTTCAAGGTTCATGTTCCATTTGAAGAAAAAAATTCAAAATAAAGCTCGGGTTGAGGGCTCAATTACGGAGGCTTACGTAATGGAAGAGCTTGTAAACTTTTGTAGCCAATATTTCGGGCTTGATGTTGATACAAGGTTAAATCAACTAGGCCGAAATGAGCCCGGATCAAGCACAAATTTGGAAGGGCAAGTGTCAATATTAAAGAAGTCAGGTAGTCCATTCGGCCGAACCTATTCTCGATGGCTAACGGATGAAGAGTACAGTGCTGCAACAATATATGCCCTTCTAAACTGCGATGAAGTTTCAGCATTTGTTGAGTAAGTTAATATCTTAATTAAAAAAATTGTTGTACATAATTGGAAATGTGTGATAAGCGAGTCAACTATATTGCCTTGCAGTGAGTTCGATGCGGAATTTTTAATCACTGATTCCGCTGGACTTGAATCTCATCGGAAATCACAATTTGTACAGTGGTTCAAAAGGCGTGTAAGTCTTTAACAAAATTATATTATGTGTTATATACATTTATCTGTCCAATTAGTATACTGATTTATCCTTAATTTTTATCTTCATCTACAATAGGTTCAGTCACTGGATAGACCAGTAGACTCCTGGTTGAAATTACTAGCTCAAGGCCCTAATAAACAAGCATCCTGTCGTGGAGGCTATATCATCAACGGGTTTAGGTTTAATGTAAAAGATGATGACTGAACAAAACAAACCCAAAACAGTGGAGTCTTGGTCAACGACGACTGTTACGACGAGAATTGCATGAACTTTTATGGAGAGTTAGATGAGATTGTTGAGCTAGCATATTTGGGTTCAGAAAATCGCCTGGTAGTGTTCAAGTGTACATGGGTCGATGTCACATGCAGTAGAGGAATTCGTGTTAGCTCTCAAGGGATTATAGATGTCAATGTCAAGTCAAGACTTGCAACAGACGAGCCATTTGTGATTGCTAGTCAAGCTGCACAAGTCTTTTACGCGGAGGACGTCGCAAATCCAAAATCTCATTGGTATACAGTTATCAAGTCCAAGAAATTGCCCGTGAGATGTGACAGTAAGCTAGACACCTTTCAATCTGACCAACCACCTGTCTTGTTACCTGTTGAGGTGAACAACGAGGAGGACAATTTTCCTCTTCCAACAACATTTCATGTAGGAGAAGAAGTCGTAGATGATGACGCGGAAGACGTGGGAAGTGTTGAAGATGATGTGACTGAGTCTACCGATGAAGAAGATGAATAGGTCGACGAGTCCCATGAAGAAGAGGATGACGATTCTAGCAATGAAGGTGATGATGATTCCCAAACTGAAAATGATTGACTTGTACTGTTGTAACACCTCGAAAAATATGTAGTAACATTTTAGTACTTGGTTCATATATTGTGTTTATATACCTCGTGTCATATAACATTTTAGTACTTGGTTCATATATTGTGTTTATATACTCGGTCATATATATATAACTGATTATTTTTTCTGCCAAATTATTATTTTTAATGTGTTAATTTCTTTGCAATTTATCTATTCGAAGTCAGTTATGGATAGAATACGGGCTATACATGGCCTTATATTTAATTTCTTTGCCAAATTATCAGGTATAGTTGATAACGGTGTTTAGTCAATTTTCACTAGCCTTATATTTAAATTATATTTGAACTGTATTAATGTCGGTTGTTTGAATAATCTCGACAAGGTCGGGCCCGACACGCGGGGTACGCATCGACCCCCAGCGTAAATAGAGAGTTACGCTCACCCAGGAGGGCCAGTAAGTAAAAAAAATCACATCATGCCTTATATTTAAATGTTTGGGTGTCTTAATTTATATTTGAACTGTATTAATGTATTTATTTACTTTTTTGGCAGGATCCTAGAGAATCAGGCGAGGACGAAGATCGGCGTTCTTGTGAAGGGCCGATTCTTCGAGCCACGGCTGTACTGGAAGGACTGGGATGCTGGGACGAGGGAGTCCCTGTGGGAGGAGTGGCTGGTACGTTTAACGCGATATTTTCTGTGATAGTATTTGTTTAATTAGAATTTATTATTTAAACTAATTTGTGTAATTGGATGCCTTGCAGGAGGGGTTCACGTTTGACTCGCCTGACATATTTTCTGCGATAGTATTTTGTCTTTCTATTCAATTTTGTTGCGTTAATGCCCTAACATATTATCTTTAAATCATTGTTTTTGCGAGCCTCGTATGAAAAGCTTAGGGGGTCCGAGCAGCAGTCCAGGCAGCCATCAGCGTCCACTAGCACGGGTGCAAGTACTGGGGCGTTGAAACGATGGTTGGATACACCAGAGGTCGTCAATCGGCCAAAAGGCCGCATACGCGGCCTGCCTAGCACGACTGCACGTGCCGTGATTGGAGCGTCCCCACCCCCAGCTGCCCCTCCACACACACCGGCTGTGCAGCGTCCGTTGGACGAGGAGGAGATCCAGCGCATTACTACGATGATGGTGATGATGATCAGGGAGTAGGATCAACAGGGCACTGCTGTTGGAAATGCCAAGCCGGCTTCGGAGTAGCAGGATCCAGATCCGGGACTCGACAACCCCTGATGAGCCCCCTCTCGTGCCCTCCTAACTTGTACCCCCCTCCCGGCTTGTACTCTTCTCCCCTCCCTTAACCGGTTGTATCTGGTTCCCGGCTTGTACATTTTATTTTTCGTTAGAGTAAACATTTTTTAAAGTTATATATAGTTATTTTGTGTCTGTTGTAGGGTTAAAGAATCGTTGATCGATCAACAATTATTTAACCCTAATGTGCATTTGGGGATTGTGACTTGCTGTTGAGGCTTGACTTTTTGTTTATAGGTTTGGGCATTAAAAAATAAAAAGAAATTATTTAAATTTGTTTTTGACTTTTAGCGATGGATTTATTCCGTCGCTAAAGAGTATACCTAATTCTGAACTTTTAACGACGGAATATTCTGTCGTTAAAAAGGACATTTAGTGACGGATTTTCCGTCACTAAAAAGTTTATTTCGTCGCTAAATATTTACCGATTAAATTATTTTCGAAAAAAAATAATAAATTAAAATACGAAAAGTATAATTAGTGACGGAATTTTCGTCGCTAAGGCATAGATAAACCCGTTGCTGAAATTCCAATATTAGACGACGGATTTTGAAATTCCGTCGTAAAACTTTTAATGATAGGCTTTTATACAAGGGACTTTTAGCGACGGTAAGTCCGTCGCTAAAAGTTTTAGAAACGGAATATAGGCTTTTAGAGATAGATTTTCCCGTCGCCAAAAGCCTTATTCCTTGTAGTGACATGTCATACAAAGAATCTATTACTTCCCTTATATATTACTACCTCCGTCCCTAATAATTCGATCACGTTTGACTTGGCACGTATATTAAGGATTTATGTTATATATTGTGTGTTTTTCATTTTACTCTTTAGAGAGAGTGGGCCAGAAGAGAGAAAATTGATTGGTGCAGTGTTAAATGTGGAGAGAGAAATAGAATAAAAAAGTACAAAAAAGTTGGTCCGAAAAGAAAAAATGAGTCGGTAGAGAGTTAAATGTAAAGAGAGAAATTGAATAAAAAAATGTAGAAAGGGTAAATATGGAAAAACGTTTAAAGAATCTTTCTTAATTTGGAAAGTGAGCAATTTTTGTGAGACGGCCCACAAAGAAAATATGATCAATTTATGAGGAACGGAAGAAGTATATAAATAGATTCTGGTACTCTAGGCTTCATTCTGGACGAGTTGAAGTCCAAAAAGTTATCGCTAAGGTGACATATACCGCTAACTGCAACAAAACATTGATGCAAGAAACAGTGTGAACAACACCAAACGTTTTGGCAAAAAACTTACGTTGAAGAAAATAATTGACTAATGACAATTGAAATTTACATTTGACAACAGACTATCCTTTGCTATCCTCCCAATGATAACGCATACAAGACGAGTAACAATGGCACGATAAATGTCAAGCCAAAATTAAAAGCATCCTTGGTTCTCTCTCCGCCACTGCCTAATGTCATAAACATCTCCCCTCGTCCGCCCACAAAAACTGTCGATAATATCTGCAAATAGTACTTGCATTTCTCGGTCGAGGGATCAACATAGACTACTTTTGCCGATCCATTAAAATCGCAGAACTCCTCCCGCTGATTTTTCATTTGAAAGAACATATTGTAGGCGTAGGATAAATTTCCTTTCAGATCCAAATTATTGCACGTGGATCCATACGTCAACCTTGAGCAGTCTCCAAATAAACACGTGACATTGAAACTGCTCAGCACCCACGGTTCAACTTCCCGAATTTCTGGCTTTAGCACGCACCACCTTCGTGGCATGTACGAAATACCTGTCGCGTTCTCTAGAATCAGCTTTCTGCCTCGGAGGGTAAAGTCGATGTGGAATTTGGGCACCCCATCATAGCCATAAATGCCGTAATGTCGATCAGAGGGACTCCTCGCCACATTCCTATTGTTCTCATCCGCCAACGAGTAAAGATACGCCTCCAATGGCCCCGGTTGAAGTGGAGTTCCTTTTTTGCTAGCCAATTTTTTCAGGAATCCCTTGTAGAACATTTCAGCATTACGAACTCTGGCGTAAATGTCACCGTCAGTCGGCCACCCAACCTGTCCTACCACAACTCTCATGTCTGGAAAACCGTTCTTCCTCAACGCCGAAACAAACATATCAAACACCAAGTCAAACACATTGGTGTAGACGATGTCCCCATCTGAAACCGTGAAGTTACTCCCTCTATCGTAGGTACCGAATCCAATAGGGAAGCCATATTCATGGAGATGAAGCATCGGATACAAATTCACCATAAATGGGGCGCCGCTAGAATGCAGATGACGCAAAATTCGTAGCATGTCAGGCTTTAAGTCCTCGCGGAAATCTGCCTCAGATGGCTTTATTATGTCGGGTTTAAGGACATCGACGTAATGTGGAACCGTAGTCTTTACTTGGTCTCCGATTTTTGACTCGTTGAGAGCATCTTGAATAAATTTCACCGAATTAACAATGTCCTCACGTTGAGTCAGCTCCGCATCCCCATCCAAATACTCTAATTTAGAGTAAGGTTCGTTCCCTATGAGCACATACCTGTACAAATCAGAAACCACAAGATAATCTAAAAAATGTCAATGCATGAAAATCTAAATGCCACAAACATAATCAGAAGGGAAGGGTAAATTATTACTTGAATCTGATACCGCCCATCCGCATATAATCGGTGATGTTTTGTTTAACCCAAGCTTTAGCATCGCGGCTGCCATTGACTTGCCTGAATTCATTATTCGGGATTGTGAGCAAAATGCTGAGGTTGGTGCGGTAGAAGGCGTTCATGACGCCAGGGTTGACGCTGAAAAGCTTCACATATTCAATCCCATTCGCCATAGCCAATTCAACGATCATGGAAGGAAGCAGCTTTTGCGACGTTTGCCTCCCCCAGCTCACACCTACACCCTTGGCGAGATCAAGGTTGGCCGCGAAAGTGGCCATGAGAAATGTGCATGTCAAGAAAATGGCGCGTGCCACCATAGTCGAATTTTGTGATTTGCTGAGAGGAGGGAGTATTTTGAGAACAGCCTAAGGATTCTGAAACTCGGGAGATGACATGAAATGGTCTGGGGGTTCATAAATGATAAGGATGGGGTGGTAAAAATTAGAAAAGGTGGTAATTTGACATTAGGAGAAGTTTTTGCAAGGACAACTCATTCTTTAACTGCCTTACACCAGCCTGTTTCAAAAGAAAGTAGTTGTTTGCCTGCTGTACTGTTTTCTATTTGTAGCTCACGTTAGCTCAATGAGCTAGTCCTGTTGACATTTCTTTTCGGCTACCGGTATTTAGGGATTTCTAATAGCAGTAAACGGGCGTGCCAAGGACTTCAGTACGTGTTAAATCATCTATCTAGCTATGTGTTGTCTTTGTGGCATTCGGTGTTGGCTACTCTTAGAATATCAGGATATTGGGAGTCAATACAACGCTATCAGAATGCCAAGAATTCAAGAAACATACCATGCGCGTAACATGGTGGGATTCAATTATATTACGTCCAATCCTATAACATGGTGAAGCTACAGATTTGCAATAGGCAGTTAGGAATTATCGCACGTCAAATAACACCTTCTTCGCACCGCGTTGTTCCTTCCGTAAAAAGACTGAACTTTCTACGTATTCGAGCTAAAAAAAGGAAAATATATTGTAGGACTCGCTACCATTTTTTCATTGGTGTTGTTCAATAGGAAAATGTTGCGTACGTTACCCTTTACCTCAATGAAGTTCTTAATATTGATGAGACCAAAAAACAAAGGGGGCTGGAAGCGTGTCATGTAAGACCTGGTACATAAGATGTGAACATTATCAAGAAGAAAGTGCAGCAAATTTATGTCCCTTTCTTTGACCTTCTTGGTGTCCTTAATGGCACATCAAGGTTTCTAATTTGATCTACTGCTATGCAGGTTTCTTTTACCGTTTCATTTGAATCATGTAAACACGAAATTTTGTTCCCTTGTCGTCAAAAAGGGAAACCTAAGGACTTGCAGAGTTGCCAGATATCTTATGACAAAAGTTTCGTCCTGAAGCTCTGATGAAAGAAATTCGGCTTTATAAAATCTAAATCGTCTTAGAATCGGGCTCCAAAGGAAAGAACACGAAAAAATGAAGGAAAGAAAGAAAAGGTCAAATAAGCAACTCATGCATGAACAAGATGGATCAATTGTACATGGCTTCGGGAAGAGAAATTACAGAAAGTCTAATTTGCTAAAAATAACAACAGAATGTAACATTCTAAAATATTGTGTACAAGATGAACAAAAATGGAGCGATAAATGTTGTCATTGCAGGCTTAATGTTGAAACTCTCCCCCGCATTTCCCAATGTCAACATCATCTCTCCGAACTTTCTATCAAACAGCGTGGACAATATCTGCAGTGGGAATTCGCATTCCTTAGTGGCGGGATCCTTGGAGACTATCATGGCGTACCCATCAAAGTTACATTCCGACTCATTCTGATTTTTAGATTGGAAATACTGATTAAAGGCGTATGAATAGTTCCCCATCAAGTCCAACTTATTGCACGCCTCTCCATATCTGAGCTTGCTGCAATCTCCTTTTGTACAAGCCCTTTCGTAGAACTTCATTAGCCTCTCCGAGTTTGGGTCAAGCCGCATTTCCGGGTTGAAGACGCACCACCTTCGCGGCATGTAGTCAATGCCCGTCGCATTCGCCATTATCACGTTCTTGCGCCCTTTGAGCGTCAGATCAATTTTGAATTTTGCGGTTCCGTCGTAATTGTAAATGCCATAATGGCGATCCATGGTACTTCTGCTGATATTCCTGCTGTTCTCGTCCACTAGGCTATAGATATACGCCTCCAACGGCTCCGGGTGAAGCGGGGTTCCCTTATTCATGGCCATTTTCTTAAGAAACCCATCATAAAACCTTTCAGCAGTTTCTGGGGACGCCCATTCGTCTCCGGCAGTAGGCCATCCAACCTGTCCAACGATGACATCCAATGAGTACCCTTCTTTCCTGATAGCAGAAATGACTGTGTCGTATACTGCATCAAACACGTTCGTGTAGACATGTTCGCCATCCTTAATAGTAAAGTTCTTCCCGTCTTCGAAGAAACCAAACTCAAGAGGGTAACCATATTGGCGGAGATGAAGCAGTGGGTACAAGTTGATCATAAACGGGGAGTCACCTTGTTTTAGGAGAGCTAAGTTGCGGAGGATGGGGATCCTATAGTCCGGGTGGAACTCGCCCTCGGATGGCTTTGATATGTTGGGCTTAAGGATGTCGGTGAAATGTGGGATGGTTACATTGACTTTGTCTCCAATTTGATACTCGAAAACCGCATCTAATATGCTCTCAAATGTATGAAAAAGCTCCGGCAAGTAATTATTTTTCGTGTTTTCTTGCAGCGAGAATGGTTCGTTCCCGATGCATATAGAGCTGCACAAAATTAGGCGCCAAAGAGAACAAAAAAGTAGTGATTGTTAGGACTTAGGCATGGCCGAAGGGAGAACATAGCCAGAAAATGTATCAAGTGGAAAGATTGAGCATCAAACAGAGGGGGGGGGGGGGGAAGAGAGTGAGTTGGCGAAGACTCTTACGTGAATCTAATGCCCTTATTGGTGCCATTGTCCATAATACTGGTGATATTCCTTCGGATAAATTCTCTTGCAGAATAGATGGTATTAATTTGAGAGAAATCGTTATTTGCGATCGTCATCACGATGTCAATGTCCGAATTGAAGAAGGGAGCCAGGACGCCGGAGTTGTAGCTTAAAAGCCTCACCTTCTTGACTCCATTCGCCAAAATCAGGTCGACCACCATTGACGGAAGCAATTTCTGGGTCTGTTGCCTTCCCCAGATTATCCCCAATCCCGCGCCAGCCACGTTCGTCGCGTCAAAAACCATAAAACATGCCCATATGATGGTGAGAATGGTGCGCGTCATTTTCCCTTACCAACTGGGGGGCCAATCACAGTTGGAAGGCTATTTGTTTTCGTTTTTAAAAGAGTTGAATGATCGGAGCTTTTGGTGGGTTGTTTTTTTTTGTTTGGGGGGGGGGGGGGGGGGAGAGAGAGAGAGAGAGAGAGATTTGGTGATTAAAATCTCAAGGTGTTATACCAAGCAACCTTAGACCATTCTTGTCATCGTCTCAGACGGGGGTTCTAACTGACGGGAGGGCTACGCCGATTTTGGGGTCAAAAATGGCCTTTAATGGTCATGAAAGAGAGAGAAAATGAGGGTTGAATAATTCGAAATTTTGTGGGGAGACTTTCGCGCAAGAATAACTCATTCAAAGTCTCTTTGTCAACGTGTCAAATTAGAAAACATTGGGTGGTTCTATTCAAAGTGTGTTTGAAATCCATTTAGTTTTCAGTTAAGTTAATCTAGTTTAGAAAATTTTTAAAAATCCCAAAGTTGTGGGGTGTTTGGATTAGTTTTGATTTTAAAATGACGGCAAGAGATCTTCAAACAAGGTCGAATTTCAAAAATCAGGTTCTGTAGTTTACAAAAGTGTGAAATGCTAAGGAAGCACGCGTTTGTCCTTAGGAAACACACAGTTCCCCTCCATGGTTTAATGAGGTCGCGGGATTGAATTCTCATTGGCAACAAAAATATTGTATAAAACCTTTTAAGTTTGGGTTCTTTTTCTCCAATTATGCGCTTCTTCTCCTTCAACACTCATCCACCACGTACTGCTTCAAGGTCTGTTTTCGCTTCCTCCCTGCCGCTTCGACCAAATTCAAAAAATCCTTCAAAATCACGGTTCATCTTTATCCCAGTCCATGAACACCAGCGCTGCCTCCACCTCTTCTCCATCGAATACAAAATCTCCTCCTCAATCTCTCGTCTCCTGCTTCATTACATGGGTAACAATAGAAGACAAGGTGGTGTTTCTACCGACAAAGGTATATCTCTTGTTTTTCATTTTCTTTCACTCGACCTTCTTGATGTCTTTCACTCGACCTTTTTGGTGTCCTCGATCTGCTCGGCTTTTTCCCCCACAGATTTGTGAATTTCGTACTTGTTATTAGCCTTCTCATCTTCATCTTCCGTGGAACTTGTAATTGCTTTCCCATGAATGTCAGATTTGTGGTTAGTAACGTGTGGGTGTACTATACTGCATGCACTTGGTTACTAATGGGACTTGTAGTTATAATTGACACTTCTTATTATAAACATTTGGATTGGATGCTAGTAATACGAATATTTTGAACGGATTATAATTTAAACAAGCAAAAAGGAAAGAAGGTTTCTCTAAATTAGAATAACGAAGTAATGAAAAATACCAAAATGTCTATTCTATTTTGTGTGCTTGAGAGTAGTGATGTAATTAGCATATTTGATTCTATCTACCTCAAACGGCGAACGTATACGTGGCATACACCCTTAGAATGATAGGTATAGACGTCTCCTTTTTGTAGTTATTATTAATTACTTAAATACTAGCAATAAGTACATTCAAGTAGCCTTTTGCGTATTAACCGTGCTAATTTTGTTTTATAGGTAACTTTAAAATTGAATTCTACAATAGCTTCTTTGTGCAATACATAATCATTTATCATCACATTATGTATTCAATGTGAAATAAAATTTACAAACACTGTATTCAAATAAAACAGTGCCGCTAAAGTTCAATATTATCTTGGATGTGGTCTTTATCTCTTGATTAATTAATATCTATACTAGTAAGCCATATATAATTTTGAAAACTATATGTGAATAATTCAAAACTCTTCGTAATAAATATACTAATATATCAAACTCAATTTCTTTAACGAATATAATTGAAACAAAGTCTTAATATATTGATATATTTCTGATTTAGAACTTTAAAATGCTTAAAATTGAGTTAATAGTAAAATAAGGACACCATAAAATAAGATGGTTTAATTTTTCTTCCAAACAAAGTTTATTTAATTCAAATCATGTTTTGTCTACTATATTGTGCAGAACCTTTGTAAATTAATAATGCTAGATTTAGGGTAGCATCTATCGATCTATAGCCATATTTGCTTGTTTACGCTTTACACCTTATTTCTTAGCTAAAAAATAAACAAAATTATGGGTATTGCCTTTTTCATGTGAAAGTATGGTGTATAATAAAAACTTTCCCAGATTTTGTTTGAAACGTTATAAGGTTTTAATAGTACATGCTATTTTTTGAAAATAGTGAATAATTTATTCTTCTATTATAAATCTCAGATGTTGTTCTTTTTTTTTAATTTTAATTCTTATTACATCTCTTAAGTAATTTCTATTTTACAGGTGATTATTTCATATTAGAGAGCTTTTTCGATATATAATATTGATGAGTTTTTTCAGGTTATTCTTGTTGACCACAATGAGCTAGTAAAATTTGGCAAATATCCCTATGTTAGCTAAAAATTATAGGGTGGAGATTAGTTCATATAATTGTTATTGAAAGCACACAGTAATGACCACTCATAGTTATAATCGACTCTATCATAGTCAAAATTAAGTTTCAAAACTTATAATTAGTCTAATATCTACTAATTGGTCTTGATGTTCATGTAAACTTAATCAACTTAATAATTTTTTATTGGTTATGGCGGTCCTACTAAAAATAAACAGTTAGTCTGTAGTCGATTACGATAAGCTTTGTAAGATTACTTAAACGAATTCATTTTAAGGGATATATTTTCTCAAATATACTAAGAGTACATGAATCTTATCATTTTTTTAATCTATATATATATATATATATATATATATATATATATATATATATATATACCAGTTTGGTGGTCTGAGGTCTTATTTAAAAAAGCTGACTTATAATTCGTTTATTAAATCTATATATCACACTATTCATTTTTTACAATGACTATCTTATGTATATTACATATATATCTATACACATGAATAATGACAGTACATTTAACTCAATTAGAACGTCATTTTTTTCCCTTCTAAATATAATATGTTATTTTTTTTTTTTTTGATATATGAATTTTATATTCACATTAAATAGTGGTTTTAAGAATATAATAGTCAAAATGAAGTCAAAAAAGTTAGTATATTGATTTGGTTGAGTTCTAAAATGTTTAGAATTAATTTTTAAATTATACTATCCTCATTATTATACTTGCAAAATTAATCAAATGTAAAAATAAGGTACCTATAAAAATTCAAATCAATTAATATTAGATCATTTTTTTTCTAAGTCTCATAAGTTGTTTAATCTTAATTATAACATTAATTTTCTCTTCTAAATCGAAGGTATTAATTTCGTTTTTTATATATATGAGTTTTTATATTCATATTAGAGAGTGGTTTGAAGATGTAATAGTCAATATTAAGTCCTAATAAGTTAGTATAATGATTAGGTTGAGTTTTAGAATTATTAGAATCAGTTTTTGAATTACATAGGGCTTACAGAAAATCCTTATTACTCATGAAAAATTAATTAGATATAAAAATAAGGATCTTATGGAATTAATTTTTAAATTATACTATCCTCATTATTATACTTGCAAAATTAATCAAATTTAAAAATAAGGGACCAATCAAAATTCCAATTAATTAATATTAGATCATTTTTTTTCTAAGTCTCATAAGTTGTTTAATCTTAATTGTAACATTAATTTTCTCTTATAAATCAAAAGTATAAATTTTGTTTTTTATATATATGAGTTTTTATATTCATATTAGAGAGTGGTTTGAAGATACAATAGTCAATATTAAGACCTAATAAGTTAGTATAATGATTATGTTGAGTTTTAGAATAATTAGAATCAGTTTTCGAATTACATAGGGCTTACAGAAAATCCTTATTACTCCTACAAAATTAATTACATATAAAAATAAGGATCTTATCAAATTTTTAATTAATTACTAGTTCACGCTTTTATTCTAAATCGATCATAAGTTATTTTCTGAGTCTATGGATTTCAATTTTCATATTAGAAAATACTTTTAAGGACATAATTGTGAAAATTTAGTCTTCATAAATTAGTATATTGATTAAGTAGAGTTTTAGAATGATTAGAATTAGTTTTAAAATTAAAATTTTCTTTTAAAATTGAAAGTATTGTTTTCGTTTTATATATATATATATATGAGTTTTTATATTCATATTAGAGAGTAGTTTTGAAGATACAATAGTTAATATTAAGACCTAATAAGGTAGAATAATGATTAGGTGGAGTTTTAGAATGATTAGAATTAGTTTTTGAATTTTAAGGGCATAATTGTCAAAAAGAAGTCTTAATAGATTAGTATGTTGATTAGGTTGAGTTTTAGAATGATTAGAATTACATTTAAATTAAATAAGACTTACTAATATAGAAGTTAATTAATCTTAAAATAAGGATCTGATGACGTGTCATGTAAAGAAGTGATGATGTGTCGCGCAAAAAAGCTATCAATGCATTTCTCGCTTCGCTTATTATATATTATATATAGATTGGGCTTCATGATTAACTATTTCATGATTAATTAGAATTTATTATTGAGTTTAGGCCTAGTAAGATAACCTAATTAATGTAATTTAATCCAATCCAGTTCAATCTATAAGTCCAGTTTATCGATCCAATTATCCAGTTCAGTTGTCTAGTCAGTAATTGGCTTCTGTCCAGTCCAATTCTATATGTCCAGTCCAAGTGTCTATATTTTAATTTTGTCTAGATAACTTAGGGAATTAGTATGTGATTTATCATTGACGCAAGTGACTAAATCAATGATTCACATGATTTAGGAATATAAATGTCAAATCTGATACATCTAATCTAGGAAATCAAAGATAAATACCGAATTAGTGTCAGATAAGGCCTCGAAATTCAAAAAAAAATTATTATATTATGGGATGAGCCTACTGATTTTCAACAAACCCACCGGTTAGTTGACTTGTAAATTTGCAATTTTCACCAAATATTGTGACTTGTCTCCATATCGCAAATAGGCATAGCCATCTTTATCAGTTCTGGGGCCCTAGAGCTCTATAAATAAGGTTGTTGGCCTTCATTTTTAGGGGTCTCATTTTCATTTCTTAGTCTGGGTCTAAGACCGAGACTAAGAAATTAAAATGCTGGCTCCTCCCATAAGACCACAGTCGAACTATATTGGTTTTTATTTCGGTTTGTCCGACTGGATACGTAGGCCATTTGACCATTGATGTTGAGTTCAAGCCAGTAATATAAAAATAAACTTAGTTTAGTTTTATTGCATATTTAAATGTTATGTGTTACAAAGGCCAAAAATCGATAAAAATGAAGTAGAGACTGAAAGGGTATAGCGGGTGCCTAACACCATCCCGTCGTATAATTTAGTCTCCGAACCCATATCCCTGTTTTCGATGGATCAGTTGTCGTTTGGACATCTTTGGAGTCATTTCTAGGTTCTTCTTATTTTCCTTTACAAACACCCCATTTCTATAGGCATTTTTTAATCAAATAAAGAATGGGCTTTGCTATTTATTAAAAGCCTCTATTGAGTTTGGACTTGGTAATGTAGTATACTTATTTAAGTCAACTTTTATTTGATTAGTTTAGTCCAGTTAAATTGTCTTGTCCAGTCCAGTCTATTGCATGTCAATCTAGTCCGTCAGACCAGTCCCGTTGCATCATTCAGTCCATTTAACTCAAGTCCAATCCAAAGTCTAGATTATTCTAATTGATATAATTTGTCCAGTTGATTTCGGGAAATAATCCATGACTTATCTTTGATAAAAAGATCAAATCCATCTATTTGTTGGTTAAGAAGTGACTTATCCCGAATCTCATACATCCCATTTGTGATTCAGAGATAATTACCCAAAATAGGGGCAGATAATGCCTCGAAATTTGAAAAAATTATTTTTATTTCACAGGGTGAACTGGATGGTTTTCAACTAACCGGCCTGTTAGTTGAATTTTGTCAATATACGATTTTATCAGTTGTTGTGACTTATTTCTAGCCATACAAATTGGCATTGCCAATCTTATCAAATTCTATGGCCCTGAGCACTATAAGAAGGGGTCATGATCTTCAGTTTTAGGGGTCAATCTTTGGTGAGTCCAAAAGCTTGTTTTCTTTAAAGCTTGCATGCCATTTTTATGTGAAATGATATACACCCTCTCTCAAGAATCTTAGCTAACCAAATTACTCTTAAAAGGTCTACTTATTCTTTTGCATCGTAAATCCCACAAATAGCATCCCTAAGTCGTCAAGGCAGGCTACAGTACAAGGTAACTTTTACTAGCTTTTCCTAGGGTGGAAATCATATAGATCGTCTCTCATTTTCCATAGGCACATTTCATTTCAAAACAACGAAGAAAAGTATTTTTTGTATTTTCATTGTCTAAGTCTAGGTTAGAAATGTAGATTAATTATATAGGACCAGAGTCGAACTACAGTGGTTTTGATTTTGATTAGTTGGATTGGATATGTAGGCCACTCGATCCCCGATGTTGAGCTCAAGCCAAAAATAATAATAATTAGCTTAGGGTGAGTCTTGTTGTATTTTGCATGTTATGTGTTCTTTAGGCCAAAAAATCATTAAAAACAAAGTAGAGACCAAAAGGGCGGAGCAGGTACTTAACACTTTCCCATTATGTAACTTAGTCCCCAGAACCCTCTCAGGGTTTCAATAGACTTGTCGTTTTTGGGACGTATTTTGAGTCATTTTTATATATTTTTTTCTTTTTTTCTCATTAAATAAGATGGCGACACTATAGAATTTTTTCTATTTCCAAGAATTTTTTTCAAGCCAGTGCGCCACATTGGCGATTCTCCTAGGGACAAAAACACTAAGAGAACTAGATTTGAAAGTTTTTCTTTATTTTTGGCCTTGTTGTATTTTCTTTGTATTGGTAGCATGTATAACATGACAAAACTGTGGTACTTGTACTTTTATTTTCATACCTCACACGCACACGCGTCTCACCTTGATCACCTTTTGAGAGCAACAGTTGAGGCCGTTGGTCATCCTAGGCTCAAGGCAATCTCCCGATTGAGCTCTCAACTCTAAGTACCTCGTAATAAAAATTCCTTCTGGTTTCTTGGTATATGAAACGACTTGTACACATACTAATGATCACCCATTATTAACTTCCTAGTTACGGGCGGGAGATATAAGGTACGGTCGAGATGGGGTGACCTTTATACCAGTGTTATAAGGAGAAAAACTCACACCCGAACTATTTAGTACTCTATCCTTTGTTGGGAAAATACATGTATTGGCCTCTGGCATGTTGGCAGGGAAACCATAAGCATCATTGATGTTTACCTTTGCATTTTATTGATGTTTACTTTTACGATTCTTGATTTAGTGTTCACTTGCATAGTCAGTTAGTCAGTTAGTCTCGTCCATGAGGAGGTGGCAATAATGTTGTTTGTTGGGCCTTAAAGCCGCTCAGTCTAACGAAGGAAAAAGATTGTTTGACAATTTATGTTGATTCTGAATTTATTATTCAACTCTTGATTCATTGTTATCATAGAGATGATCATTATTCCTTCGAGACTCTCGAATCATTTGTACACGATACTCCTCATGTTGTCTTTATTGGGCAATTTGCGCAAATTCCTTATGTTGTGTATTGGAGGTTAAAAGGTTGACCAAGGAGAACCCTCTAGAAATGGAAAGGAGATAAGCTAGAAAAGTTGAGCGAGATGATAAGTTGAACGGGGTGAGACAAGCTAAAAATTGTAAAGCCCCGAATCCTTTAAATTACGTAATTAAATTTCTTACCTCCATAAAACAGTTATGTAATAACTCCTACACGGAGTTCCAAAATAAAATCACCATCATAATTTTTTCTCTCTTATTAAAACTTTCTAAAAATAGTCTCACTAACTCTAAAAGTAAACTGTTAGCTCTCATTCACACAGCTAGCCTTGTAATCCAGACCCATCTACTGGTCACCTGAAAATAAGATAATAAGGGAGTGAGCCAAATGCCCAGTAAAGTTGCTCAACGGACCAATCAAAGAAATACAAAAATGTATGGGACAGTGAAATTACCGACGTACAAAATTTTAAGGGAACATATACATGACATAATTTCAAAATGCCAAAATGTATCTTAGTACAGAGACAGATACTAGAGGAGCCATTCGGAATTAAGGTCCCACATGCCATCACTGACACGTGAGACAGGGTTCAGAAAGTAAGATCGCGATTTCTAGCTTATCCCACTGAGTTAGCCCACATTCCAATCCATGTGGGTAAGTCGAAAACGGAAACGTCACATGCACTGTGACATGGCTCACCGAATTTCTGCACTTATATTCATAAATTAAGCGAGACACTAAGAAGTTGCCTAGACCATGTAGATTAGTGGATCAAATACACCTTGCAGCCCACAGCTCAAAAAAAGTGTCACTTATAAATTATGCAACCCCAAAGTCATCTGACAGAACTTCACGGAAATTTGCAAAGCGATTCAAGTGGAGTATTCAAATAATTGTACAAATTACTTGGAAATACACTTGTACCGAAAAGAAGAATCAAAAGCGTAATTAACGGAAATGGTGCAACCAAATCAGAATTTGTGAAAGCTAATTATAACCAAAACAAGAAGCAGTACTGCTTGGGCACTCAAATGGGATAACAAATTAAGTACCCAAGGTCATAGCTTTCTCAACTTAACAATGAAATAGTTTACTTCATTGGAAAGGAGCCTAAACGTGTGGTAGTGGAAGAAAACAAATAGAGATGAATAAGCATGCATCATGCACAAAAATCATGCATGTCCATCACATGCAAGAAACCCATGTGTGGAGGCTGGAGAATTTAAGACTGTATGGCAGAACCATCACACCCAAATGGCTGTGATGACACAGCACTAGCACCCAATTGACACTCATGAATAGGCTAAGGCTAATACACGGTGGGTTAGTTGACACGAAAAAACAAAATGAAGAAAAAATGAACTGGAAGTAATCAGTCGGCAGCCAAAATAAAGTGGACAGATCCACTGTAAGCACAAAAACTGAGAGCAAACAATCTGAAATTTTCAGTCGGAATTAGATGGTGCAAGAACGGAGATCGAGACCGCAGGAACATCTAAACTTTCAATTAAAATTGCCAAAAATCAATTTGGCCGGAAAGTAAATTTAAATCTTGAGTCCAATGAAAACTCGATTGAATAAAGTATTAAACAGATGATCGGTTCAACGCTGATTCAGATTTTCAGAAGTAAATTTCATACCTTCAATTACACAAATCGACTCCAAGCCTTGATCTTCTCAAACAAATTGTATCAAATACCCTAACATAAAAATACCCAAATTTCAAGTGGTCGCGCTTCTTGTCGTGAATTTCAATCCCAAAATCAAAAATATATTCTTACCTCAAAATGACGATCACAGTCTCAAAATGTCTCTTCCTAGAGATGCTTTGGAGACTCTGAAGTTTCTCCTACTCCTAGGAATATATTGTACGCAAGTCATTATGTACCTAAAAGGGATATACTTATATTCCTAAAATAATTAGAATTTCAAAAATACTCATTAAGTCTCCAAAACTCTTGAACTTTATAAATTGATCAAATTAAAGCCCAAATTTAAATTGAGTCGCCTAATCCCAAAAGTATAACCCACTTCCCGAAAAGAAAAATCTAAATTGTTTCTTAGACCCAAGCACTAAGAGAATTTGTTTTTTTATAGAGACCCTTAAAGACGTAAGTCATTTATTTTATTTTATTAACAAATTTAAATATTCGAAATCTAACAAAAATGGTAAGACAAAGATTGAGTTGTGGGGTACATTGAGAAGAGCTACACGACTATAGTCGTGATTATGTTGTAAAAGTATATGTTGTTTAAGAACTTGAAAGTCTTCCGATGCAGGAGACCTTTGAAGACTTCTTCTTTTTTTTCTCCCTTGTTTCTTATGGCAGGACTAGACTTCGTAAGATTGTTTCGACACCCTTGTCTTTTTCTTTTAATTTGCACTGAAACTTTATTTCAATGCTTATAACTAACTCCATTTTGAGATTTCATTATACGTTTTTTTATCATCATGACTAATTAGTAGACTTTGATGGTAAATGATATGCTTAATCAAAAATAAATAAACAAAAACTCATGACTAATTAGTAAACTTTGATGATATTTGGTACGCGTTAAAATTAAGTAAGCAAAAACTAATATGAAACAATGGGCAACCCGTGGGCATCCTATGTCTAGCCCGTACCCACCAAAACTTTCATGAGCTGGACATGGACAGATATAACTTGGCCCGTAGATGGGCTGGGCTGGACACGGGCACGAGTTTTTAAGAGTGTGCTGGGCATGGTCTAACCCTTGAGCTCATTCAACCCTCCCAAGTTGCAGCCCTATTTTGTAGCGTCTATTAATGATGTATGAAAGTGTAGTTGCTCTGTATTCTGCACAGAGTTGTGAATTATGATCGATAACTCAACCCGGTGATGTCACTTAGATTGACAGTAAAGTTGGTATCAAAGCTTTGGCATATGATTCTGTGGACTTTAGAAGTGTTTGATGGAATGCTTAAATTGTCGACGAGAGGAGTAGAAGAAAATTTTCAATAACTAGGTTTAACTACGCTGATAGTTGAGATAAGCGGGTCGAGGTTGGCTAAGGCATATTTATTTATGACCTCAGCATTCCTGTTATTGCTGCAGGAAATGGGAGAAAAGCTGGTTGTGTGAGGCCCCGATCTTAATTAGCCACTAATCATTTTATTAAGTTTAAACATATTTAACTTTGGTTGAAATAATGTAATCGTGTTATAATATTTGATACATAAAATAAATATCGAAATTAATTGTGGGCCCAAAATATAATTATGTAAAACCTTGGGGGTTAAAAAGTAATTGTGCAAAACCTTGGGGGGGTCAATATGCAAATATGAAAAGTTGGTATTAGTGGCATGCCATGTGTTGCCTTAGGATTAATTATTTGGTGGTGAGTAAGCAAAAGAAACTAATAAAAAATGGAAAGAAGTCTAAGTGGATAATTTAGAAACAAAAGGGAAGGTGGGGTTGCAAGACCTTAGTCTCGGCCAAGAGAAACAAAGAGAAGGGAAAGAGTGGGAAAAGAAAAGAGAGAAAGAAGAAGGAAGAAAAGAAAAGAGAGAAAGGAAGAAGAGAAGAAGAGAAGAAGAGAAGAAGAGAAGAAGAGAAGAAGAAAAGGAAGAGTAAAGGAGGGGGATTTGCATCAACTTTCTCCTATTGACTTGAGCTTAATTTTCTTGGTAGGTTATCTTGTTCTTTTAGGTTTTAAAGCATGTTAGAGAAGTATTATGATGGTAGTAAAACACTTATATATATTTTCGAAATGATTCAAGGAGAAGGGGGTTCATGTATACTGAAATCTGCAAAAACAGTCATGGAATTATGGTACTTTTTGGTACTTAGAAATGTATACTTTTAGTTAAGATATAAACCTGGTTATTTTATATGTTATACTAGTACATGTATAGAGTATACATACCAAATTCCAGATTATTTCAAGTAGTATTACTATGGTTTAAAATTCGTGGATTGAAACCTATTCTGTGAAACTGTACAGTCATGGAATTAGAGTACTTTTGATGCTTAGAAATGTATACTTTTAGTTAAGATATGGACTTGGTTATTTTATATGTTACACTAGTACATGTATAGAGTATACATACCAAATTTCAGATTATTTCAAGTACTATTGCTATGGTTTAAAATTCGTGGCTTGAAACCTATCTTGTGAAACTGTTGCTAGGCAGATTCTGAAGTTTGTCTTTTAAAGGGCTTAATATGATCTTACAACAATATTTTCGTGTCAAGTGAAATACTGGGATGTAGCTCTTTAAGTCTAGTTTTCATAAATATATAGTTTGACTGTAGAAGCCTTGTAATTAAATTGTTATGATTTTCAGAGTACAGACTACTCCTGCTGCCATTTGAAATACTGGGCAGATTAGGTTACATGTTTGGCATGTATTGTTGATAATACGGTAACTTGATGAAATTCATGTTGACGTATGTACATGATTATGCATATCACGTGAAGGAGGAGGAAAAAAGTGAGTTGAGGGTGTTATTTGCCGGGGTTGGAAGTTATCCGGCCAGGGTTCTCGTTCTCGTTCATGTCTTGATAGTGCGCACTAGCTATGCGTACTAATTCTCGAAAGGAATTATTGGCGTGCCTGTGATGATGTTGGACTTCTTCTATCGAACCCGCTACATCAGTTGGTTGCGATACGAAAAGTCTCTCGCACTCAGGGAAGGTTGGCTCGTGCATGAGGGGCATATTTGCATATTGATATTCTCGTACTTGGCTTATATTTGTCTTGAACTTTTTGTACTGTTTGGCTATTCTTGGCAAGATCAAGTTAATATTTAGGTCTTGCTTGTCATTCTCGTGTATGTTCTACAAGATTTCAAATCTTGCTCGATATGTTATTCTCGTTTCTTTTGAAGGCAAGTGTGAGCAGATGCTTGCATGTGTTACTCGATATGTTAAATTATTCTTAAGTACGTAGGTATCATCTGTTCAAGTGACTTGCATGTTCATACTAACTATACATAATATGATCAATTCATGTGTTGGACTTAAAAGCACCGGATACCCTACTGAGCCATTAGGCTGACCCATTCCCGATACTTTTTTTTTTCTAGGTTCGGAGTCGGAGTATTTGCCAAGGGACGAAGAGGATTACCTCGGGGAGACTCAAGAGTATTACGCTGGGTGAGCAACGTTTAGTTGTTCTTCGTTTATTTTGGAGTGTAGTACTTGTATAGAAAAGAGAGGTGGTCTGTAATATAATGTTATGTTCAGTCTTTCCACTTATGGACGACTGTAATGTTTAAGCATACTTCCGCTGTCTCTTTTGAGGTTTTGTAGTAAAGCTCTGTTTATCCTTGAGGTATATGTGTTAACTAGCTTGTTTAGCGTTGCGCCCCTTCCGGGGGCGTGACAGGTTGACTTAGATACGGAAGGGTGGTTAAATGATGAGAAGTTTACAGTGTAGAATCCCAAAAAGGACCTTGATGAGGATGTAAATAAGATAGAATTAGGGTTACAAGAACCAGATGAAGGTCTGGTAGGAACTGAATTAGAAGGAACTAGTGGAGAGATGGATGAGGTTGAACATTTTTTATGTGTAAACCTTGAATGACGAAATGAGGAACCAAGGGTCAAAATGAGTAGAGTTTTGATAAACTTTTGGAACAGAAAGTGCTTCCAAGTGATGGAGGAAAGGGGACTAGTCAACAAGTTAATTTGAGTCCTTAACTAGCGGTATTAACCAAAAAATAGAATGGCTGAAAATTGAATATGAAGACAAGAACTAAGTAGATAATTATATATTAATGGAGACGGTGGGGTACCGGTGCACAAATGGTCCGAAAAATATGGTAGGTTATTCGTGATGTCTTCTGATAGAGCTATACTTATAGACAAGCAATAATTGATTCTAAATGAGAGTCATTAAAGCCTGGTATGGTTGAAGGAGCGTTACAACTTCTCCTAGATTGACAGTTGTCCAAGTAAGGGTGGTGTCCACTTTTGTTATCTAATCTAAAGTTGTTATTGAGAAGGAGAATGGTGATGTGGAATTAGTTTTGTTTAAATACAATTGTAGAAAAATGTCATTTAATGATGAAAAACGGTTATTGTTTGAGCATGAAAGTTGTTATATCATTTGGTGTTGGAGCGTGAAAGTGGTTATTATGGTGCACAATTTTAAAATCGTGCTACTCTTTCCTCATAAAGACGGGATAGGGTTCCCAATCAAGAGGAACACTCAAAAAAGAGATTTTGATGAATGTCAAGGACGTAAGTGGAAGGAATAATAAGGAATCTGCATTAGGTCAAGAAGACCTTAAGAAAGAGCTAGTGCGACTTTTACAAAAGATCGTAAGAGCTCCAACAATAAAAAAATGGTGTATGCTGCTATGACAGCCCTGTAAAAGAAAAAAGGAATGCAAATCTCGAGACTTTCAAAATGCCCGCCGGGTGAAATCCTATGGGAGGGAAACGGTCCAGTTTGGACAGCTACGTGGATTTGAGAAATGGATAAGGTAGTTGAGCTAACAACATGTGGGGAAGCGTCAGAAGATGAATTTCCCTAGCAATGTGAAAAAGGGAGGTACAAGTCGTTAAGAACGGGCAAAAACAAGTTCAGGAGAGAAGGAAGGATCTATCCAGCCTACATTATTTAGAATAGGTTCAAGTAACATATTGATGATAAATATTTTCTACCTAAATTGCAGAGTAAGTTGGAGACATGTTTCTCGGGCTAAAGTAGAAGGATATAAAGGTGGAAAAGCATCTAGGGAATTTTGTGAGCTGGCTTATTTTTCTCCTCATCAAGTGATGACAGAAATATCAAAAGGAAAAAAATATAAAAATTTGAGGAGGGTTTGAAAATAATGCTTAAAAAGACAAGTAAGGACGTTCCAATGGGGAATTGCTACTCTAGTGGTAGAAAAAAAAGTGATGGAGGCAGAGAATAAAGAGTATGAGAGGAAAGAATGAAAAAAAGGTAGAATCCAGGATCAACACTGGAAAACTGGAAAGAAATGTAAGAATAGAGTAGATGAAGTACAGTTCGAACAAAGTTCAGGACAAAAAGAAGAAAATAGAGAATGTTTTTAGTGGATTAAGGCAGGAAGGTACAGATTATGTTAAGGCAATTAAAGCATGCCCTACATATGGGAGTAAGCCACCGAGCTAGTGCGCAAGATGAATCAAAGGGATTGTTTTAAATGCTAACAGTCGGGGCATATTGTAGGGAGGTGCCCCAGAGGAGGTGATGATCGTTGAAAGTAAAAAAGAAATGAGGGGTTTATAAGACTATGTATCAATTATTGGAAGTTGAATAAAGTGACAATCAGGAACAAATAGTCATTGCTTGATAAAGATGACATGTTGATCAGTTGCAGGGTGTTAAATGTTTTCTTTCTGAGATTGACCTTATAACGGGTCATCACCAGTTAAGGATAAAGAAGGATGGTGTTGTAAAGTCTGTCTTTAGAAACAGAGATGGGCATTATGAAGTCTTTGTGATGCTATATGGATTAACTAATGCCCTGTGGCATTTATAAATTTGATGTCAAGTCTTTTTTAGACTACTTGATCATTGTGTTGTGGCCTTATTGATGACCTTATGAATGGTACTAAAAGCAAAGAAGAGCTTCTGCAATGGCAAGTTATGACAAATTTTAAGAGAGCCTAAGTTTTATGTCAAATTGAAGAAATATAAATTTTGACCGGCAAATCTGAATGTACGGGGTTGATGCGGAAGAATGTTAGCGGATTCAGGGAAAAGTTGAAAAGGTAACAAATGGGGAATGTTGAACATTGGCATTTGAGATTAGTAGCTTCCATGGCTCAGCCAGGGACTACCGCAAAGTCATTGAGAATTTCTCTAACATGCCCTATTAGGGAAAACCGACTGCAATGATTACTAAACAAAAGGCGATCATTCAGATTGGAATAAACTCGAAATCGAAGTTCGAGTAAGGAAGGAAGGAAGGAAGTAACAGTCTGTTTTACAAAAGGAAGTAAAGCTTCTTGATCGAATCAAGGAAGCTTAAGATCAAGTCGAAAGGATGCTTGAGATCTAGCGATGTTTCAAAATGAATAAAAAGAAGAAATTTGATTGTGATGAGAATGGTAATTGTGGTTATGAAGGTCGGATATATGTTTCGCCTAATGATGAATCTATAAATAAAGTTATCAAAGGTGTTCATAGCTCTGAGTACTTGATTCATTCAGAGAAGATGAAAATACACTGTGAGTTATGCGAAATTTTTTGGTAGCTTGGCATGAAGAGGGATTTATTAGGATTTTTGTCCCGATGTTTAACTTGCCAGCAGGTAAAGGTGGACCATAAGAAGATTGTCGGACAGTTGCAACCACTCCATGTACCTTAGTGAAAATGGGAACATATTACGATGAATTTTATGTCAAGATTACCACGAAAGTTAATAGATACACGTCTATCTGGGTTGTGGTAGATGATTGACTAAGATGGCCCGATTTATTTCCTATCTGAGAAATTTTTTCGACTAAACGACTTGCCCAAGTTTATATTAAAGAGGTGGTGAGTCGTTATCAATAGCCAGTAACCATTGTATCCGATAGAGATGTAAGGTTCACCTCTAGATTTTGAAAAAAGTTTTCAAGAAAAAATGGGAACGAAGACAACCATAAGTACAGCCTTTCACTCTTAAATGAGTGGCCAATCAGAAGGTACAATATAGATGTTGGAAAATATGTTGAGGGCCTACATTATAAATTTTAGCCAAGCATGGGATGAACAGTTGCCTTTAATTGCTTTTTCCTGTAACAATGATGATTAGTCGAGTATAGAAATGGCTCATTTTGAAGCATTGTACGGTCAAAAAATGTCGCACCCCATTTGTTGGGTATAATTGGGGAATAAAGACTATTTCGCGTGGAACTGTGACAGAAACAAAAGGCTAGGTAAGGGTTACTTTGAGAGACAATTCGTACTGCACGGAATTAGCAAAAAAAGCTATGCTGACAAGAGGCACATAATGTTAGTTTGAGGTAGGTGACCTAATATTTGAAAAAAAAAATTGTGTCAACCTGTGGAAGGGAATCATGCAATTTCGAAAAGCAGGAAAAGTTAAGTCTCAGGTTTATCGAGCTGTTTATAAATCCTATCAAGGATTGAGGGGATAGCTTACAGGCTCAATCTACCACTGGAATTGAGTCAGTTGCATAACGTGTTCACATTTTAATGTTGAGGAATTATGTTCCCGACCCTATGAATGCGATCCAGTTGGAATTAGCTAAAATTTGAGATAATCTCTCGTATTAGGAGGCACCGATAAAGGTGGTTGATAAAGAGAAACATGTATTATATATTTTCCAAAGTAATACAAGTGGCTAAGCTACTTGGGGACCCGCATTTGTTTGCGACAGAAATATCCGCATTTGGTTGCTAAATAAGGTCCGTCATTATTTCGAGGAAGAAATTTCATTCAATGAGGGGAGGATGTAGTACCCTGGAATGCCTTAAATTAATATAGCCGTGAATTAGATTAACTGAGGCATTATTTATTTTTATTAATAGTATTATTTTATCGATAATCATGTACTAGAATTTAAATGAGGGGCCAATGTGGTTTTGGGGCCAAAGTGTAATTTGGTGAAGGTTGAGAGGTCAAAGTGTAATTATGGAAAATTTGAGGGGGCTAAATTATAAATTTTGAAAGTCGGGATTAATAACCTAGTTTTGTTTAATTAAACAAGTTATAAAGGAACTAAGAGGGAAGGGGAGACTCGGTGGAGGAAACAAAAGATGAGGAAAAAAAAAGCATAACAAGGTGAAAATACAAGCATGAGGTGGAGCATGGACAAGGAAGGATTTGGTGACCAACTAACTTAGGAAAAAGGGGGGGTTTTATGGGGCGTTTTGGGTGACAGAAGAAGGGTGGAATGGCTGCAAAAGTCAGAGAAAGAAAGGGAAGAAAAAGGGGAGAAGAAATGGAAAAAAATCAAAAAGGGAAGGAACTCAAGATGAAATTTCATCTTTGCAAGGTAGATTACCTAGGGTTTTAAGCTTTGCTTAATTAACTTGTTTAGGGTGAATTTTTGCTGGGAGTTTTTTGGGTATATAGGTTACGTGTTTTTTTCTATACATAAGCGTGTATAGATTACAAATTCAGCCATGTATGTTAAGGTGGTTATGGTGTAGTGTATGTAGTGTAAATGAGGGTGTTTGTGAGGTGGTTATATATGTGTGGCTGCGCAAGCTAGTTGTGCCGATTGCTGGGCAGTGCAAGGTGGTGGTTGAGTGTGCTGGAAGAGGGGTTGTGTATCGGTGGTGGATATGCAAAGGTAAGGGTGGGGGCTACCTAATTCAAGGCTTGACAGTGATGGAGAGAGGGGCTGTCTTGTGGGTGTTTGAGAGGTGGTTAGGGCTATGCAAGGACTGGGTTGTGCAGGGTGATGAAAGAGGTTATGCAAGGTGGTGTGGGGTCTAGTGGGGCTTATGGAAAAGGTGATGAAGGGTGACCAGAAATAGTGATGTGGTGTGGTGCTATATGGGTGTTAGGTTGTGAAAGAGTAAGGTTTTAAGGGTTAGGGATGGGGCTGTTTAGGTTGGTTAGGGAGTTGGTATGTGTGTATGTGTAAGTATGTGAAAGAAATACATGAATGGGGGTGGGGAAGATGATGAAAATAAGGGGTTATGTAAGGGTGTATATGATGTGTGTTTAGGGGTGCATTATTAAATGTGTTATGTGTGGAATTAAGGATGAAATTAGAAAATATGCGGATGTGGGTTCTCAGGAGCGAAGAGAGGAAGAAAGTGGTGTGTGCGTGTGTCAAGATGAAAAAGTAGGTGTTTGAGTCATGTTGATGATGAACAATAGCTGTAATGGTTGCTAAAGGTGCATACGGTTTGGGCAGTTCACTCTACAAATTTTGAAAAGTACTTTAGAGTAGATTTAGACAAAGTGCAAACAAGAAACCCTAGTTACCTTTAACAAAATCTACAATGTGGAAAGTTTTTAAGATTTCTCCGAGGTCCCGAAGGGAGTTAAATGATGTTGTCCGTGAAAGACTTCACGATGAATTTAAAAATAGCAAACCAATGTTGTATTGCATATAAATTTTATGAGAACCTTAAAATAGTGAGATACTTCAATGTTTAAACTTTCAGGGCATTTCAAAGCTGATAGCTATTTTTAGCGGAACCGACTTACGAGCGCTTTGTTAATTGTCGATTAGGGATTTTCGAGCGAAAATATATCTGAAGGGCTTTTTAGTCCAAAAAAAGAACATAGATGCTTAAAAAGAAGTTTTAAAGTGGGTTTTGAAAATTGTTTTAGGGGCAATGGCTGCCAAGGGTTGTTTTGGTAATATTACCTAGCTCTAGGGGGTGTTTTGGTAATTTTTCCTATAAAATTTTCCCAGGACTTTTTGCTCCGAAAATGGATGTAGTACATCCAAAAAGTGGTTTGGAAGAATTTTTGGGGTGTTGGTGGTGTAGCGGCCATCAAGAGGTATTTTCATAATTTGCCATGTTAGTACTAAATTTTTGGGAATGGTCGTAGTTAAGTGAGTGACAGGAAGCGAGGAATGTGTTAATACGCCTAAAATGAGAGAGTTTGGTATCGCTAATGTGTCGATAAGGCTTGGTTAAGGATCCGATTATCGGATCAGAATAACTAGCCGTCGTAAGATGCTATGAACGGTTAAGTGGGAAAGGGTAGAATAAAGTATACGCATATATTTAAATGATGCCTGACCAGCAATGTCTTATTTGATTAGGTGATCTAGCTCGTTGTGATCGGAGGTTACAAGTTGCGTCGGTTATAAGCCAATCAGGTATGGACAATTTTGTTCTGATAAGCTAATTCATTGTTTCGATTAGTATGTCATGTTGATGACATTTATGTTAAACTCCTATTGCTATGATTGGACACCGGTAGTCATTGTGACCGGTATTCGTTTATTTGAGTTATACTAATGAGGACTTAAGGTAGGATAATTTCCCTTAATCTGCCTCGTTGATTAAGTTTAGTAAGGGTGATTCGTCTTCGAGTATGCTATGATTTGGATCGATTAGCATACTTGACATTGGTGATGATTTTGTCTGGCGGTTGTTGTGAGATGTCGTCAATTATTAAAAATTGATATTTTTCCTAATTAAGAACACTATTGAGAACTTGTGGTTAAATTTTTTTCGAGCCCACCCTGTCATTGATTGATGATGTTATGTAAATATGTTATGTTGTTGTTGTGAAATGTCAGTAATTATTGATAACCGGCATTCCTTTTATATAAGAATGCTATTGAGGACTTGTGGTAAAGCTTCTCCTGAGTCTGCGATGTTGGTGATGCTTATGTTGAACTCATGTTATTGTTTTTGAATACCGGTTACTCTTATGACCCGGTGTTACTTGCTGAGTTATGCTAATGAGGACGTAAGGTGGAATAATTTCCCTTAGTCTGCCTCGTTGATAAAACCAAGTGGTTTAGCTGTAACGCGGTTAGCAACAAACACTATAGATGAGTTCCCTTCTTGATGACAGTGTCTCTTTTGATTATCTGAGACTGAGATGAAGATCCCTCATAATGGGACATTGAAACGAGGAGGATCGCCTGTGAAATGTGATCACTGGAAAAAAATATATATATAGCGCTCGATTCGAGTCTGTCGTGTCAGGTAGAGTCTAATCAGTCTTGTCTGAGTTTGCATTACATTTGATTTTATATCGATGTTAATTATTTTAATGACTTGTACTTCATTGTTGTTTACCTTTGCATTTCTTTGTTGTTTACTTTTGCGATTCTAGATTTATTGTTCACTTGCATAGTCAGTTAGTCAATCAGTTAGTGTTGTCCTTGAGCAGGTGGCAATAATGTTGTTTTATTGGGCCTTGAAGTCGCTCTGTCTAACGAAAGAAAAATATTGTTTGACAAAATTTACGTTGATGCCGAATTTATTATTCAACTCTTGATTCGTTATTATCGCTGAAATGATCATTATTTCTCTGAGAGTCTCGAATCACTTGCACACGATACTCCTCGTGTTGTCATTACTGGTCAATTTACGCTCATTCCTTATGTTGTATTGTGCAGGTTAAAAGATTGACCAAGGAGAACCCTATAGGAAGGGAAAAGAGATAAGCTAGAAAAGTTGGGCGAGGTGTTATGTTGAACGAGGTGAGACAAGCTAGAAATGGTAAGACAAAAGATTGAGCTGCGAGGTATGTCGAGAAGGGCTACACGACTACAGGCGTGTATTACACTGTAGATGCATATGTTGTTTAAGGACTTGAAAGTCTTCTGCTGCAGTATGATATATGTTTGTAAGAAAAATTTTGCAAGGATGCATTTTGGAACGTCTATTAATGATGTATGAAGGTATAGTTTCTCTATATTCTGCACGTGGTTGTGATTGTGATTATAATTAATAACTCAGCCTGGTGATGTCACTTGGGTTGAGGGTGTCGCAGCTAGGATGAGGAGAGCCGACGATCCCCTAGCCTTAGTGCTCTGACTATGAACCCCGGAGATAGACTACCCCTCAAAATCAAGATGTCAGAGATGGATAAGTTTCATGGGATCACAGATCCTAAGATTCATGTGAAGATGTACATGGGAGCATTGATCCCATACAGAGTAAATCAGAATTAGTTGATACAATTGTTTTGCCTTACCCTTACTAGAGCCGCTTCCCGATGGTTCCTTACTTTGGATGAAGCCTGAATTTGCACATGAAAGCTATTGTAAGAGAGTTTGTAAAGCATTACCAGTCCAGTGCGACCTAGATATCACCCATAGAGATTTGGGAACCACGAAGCAAGGGCCGATCTTTCATCACGAGATGGAGGAATAATGGAGCTCAAACGGTGAACCGCACGACAGAGGAAGAGCAGGTGAACATTGTGAAGAGCAACCTTCTTCCAGTTTACCAAGACAATATCTTTGGCCATTATCACACGTCATTCAAAGCTCTCATGGGATCCCTCATATAGATAGAATATGTAATTAACAAGGGAATCATCTCCTGCGAGTCTAAATGGCCAAGGGTATACCGAGCTAGCCCAAGTAGTTCCAATCCGCAGCGTAAGCCAGCAACAACCAACAATGTCAACACGTGCAAGGGCCTCGAGCAGTGACAATGGGAACCTACTAAGGAGCCTATGAGGAAATTCACGCCATTGAATGCATCACTTCCCAAGGTCTTTGAACAGTTGCTAAGAAGAACGAGGATTTCTAAGCTATCGCTTACTTTCAAACCAGCAGTAATACCCAAACGATATTATGTGAACGCCTTTTGTGATCAGCATCAAGGAAAGGGTCACCCACAGAGAGATGCATCACCCTCTGCACATCATAAAAGATCTCATTGACAAAGGCGAAGTTTCCCCTCTGGTTAAGCCAAGTGTATGAAAAGAACCCCTCCCACCAATAGGGTTAATGGCATTGATGATAGCCAACCAGTTATGGATCCAACCATTCTTATTGTTCCAGCTAATGAGCCAGTTGGGAATCCTGTATCCATTTATGATTTTTATCGCATTTTTGGGATGTGATTACTTGGGAAGAGTTGATGGAAGGAGAGACCTTCACCGTTGAAGAAGAGTATGACGAAGAAACCTGGTTTGTGTTCCACCCCAGTGCCTATGTATCCCACCTAACTAGATCTAGCAGAGTATACCAGACCTTGCCCTAGCTAACCACATCTGACCCAGTGTTCTCTTAAGACCCTCCGGATGATGAAGTCCTTCGACAATTAAAGAAGACCCAAGCCAACATTTCCGTGTAGAAATTACTGTCAGCCCCATACTCCCACTATCAAGCCTTTAGCTTGATAAGAGGGTTCTATTAATCCTTATAGACAATGGTTCTACTCTCAATGTCTGTCCCCTATGCACTATTCAAGCCCTCGGCATCAGCCATCAGAGTTTACCCCTTCCAATCAAGAAATCTGAGCCTATGATAACACTAAAAGGGAAGTGATTGGTACAGTGAAGCTTCCAATGATTGTGGATTCTGCTAGTTTTTATATTGAGTTTCAGGTATTGGATATACCTGCCGCCTTCAACCTTTTGTTAGGAAGACCATCGATACACTTGGTGGGCGCAATCCCCTCTACATTGCACTAGAAAGTCAAGTTTGTGTTGAATGATGTAGTTTTCACCATTATCGGAGATTTAGAGTTGCCTCAGATCAGGCAAGTTGAGAAGGACAGTTTTCAAGTGCCACATGATTCTTTGGATATTCTACTCAGTGGATTTATGGTAGATCACCCGGTAAAGTGTCTTGCATATGAGGAAGTTTGTCACAATGAAAACTTCCTCGCCTTTGCACCTTATAGCAGTACGACTATACTGCCTGTGTTGAGAAAATTCTACTACTTTCCTGGAAAAGACTTGGGCTAAAATTGTCAAGTAATTCTGAGCTTCTCGGATATGAAAAACAAGAAAGACAAATTCGGGTTAGCAGACAAGCCAACCAAAAAAAAGAAGAAGGAAACTGTCGGAAAACTCACCCAAGCGAAGAAGGACAGAGAAAGCGAGAAGCGCAAGAGCATGATCAAGATATCTGCTATGAACGGACGCTTCATCAAGGAAGGAGAGAGTAGGCCCTTTTTATGGACTTTCAGAGCCAGTCTACAGTGCTAAGACTGGGAAGCAGATCAGAGGATATGATGATATATTCTACAACTGTGAGTGAGTCGGGGATGAAGAATTGCCAATACAGACCGAGCAGGGTATTGAAGAGCCTCGAATTGGATGAATTTTGTAACGCCCCGAATTTATTTACGGAGCGTTAATGCCAAATATACAGAGATCAGATAAAATTCCATAATTATCAGAAGACTTCAAATTGGTAAATCAGAGCATACACTACAATCCCAAACGAAACAATATCGAAAGTCCCCCAAACGAAAATCAGAAAACCTTAAAATATCAAAAATATCTCAAACGGTCGATCAGAGCATGCACTAATAACTCCCAAGAGTACATCAATAACTGTCATAGGGGCCAAAACTTTATACAATCCAAAAATTTACTCCAACACAGAGTTTCAAAACGAAACCTAAACGATACCAACTTGTCCTAATTAAATACACTTAAATGTCAATACTAACTCTGAAATAAGGCAGCTAACTTTGGTCACACAGCTAGCCCTTCAAATCTGAAATCCCACCTACTAATCACCTGAAAGGAAAAACAATAAGGTAATGAGCCAAATGCCCAGTAAGGTCGCTCAAAGGACCAATCAGTCGGAACCCAAAGATAACAGAGAAACAAAATTTCGGAAGCACCAAATTTGTTTTAACGGAACATATAATCAAACCAGATTTCGAATGTCAAAAACACTTCTGAATACAAAGACAGACACAAAGGTTTCAACAGAATGGACATCAAACACAATGCCGCCCTTCAAAAGAAAACTACTATCGAGTGCATTTACCTTCTTTTCTATCGAGTGCATTCTTACCCCCTTCACATCTGCAGTTAACTGAGCATCCAATGCCGCCCTTCAAAAGAAAACTACTACCTCTAGTTAGCTAATAAACGTCATTTGAAGAAGAAAAAAAATTAATCAAATATTCACATTATTTCTTTAAGCACCCAAATTTCTTGCAATTGCATCCTCTTTTGTGCAAGATCAAGGATTAAATTGTACGTGATATTTAACATCACTATACAAGTAAAATAAAGAACCTTAGATTATTACTTTTTTATTTACATCCTTACCCTAATTTCAAGTATAGAATCAGAGGTCCTGATAACTTTGATAGCAAATGCAAGCACGTTGCGAGATTCATGAATATGCTTGTTGAAGCATTCTTGACATGAATAAGGTTCAACAAAGTAGACACCAGCGACAAAGCACTCACACTTGATATGATAAAGCTTAGAAGATGTAGTTTGATAAGAACATTAGGGTAACGATTAGTTTTCTTCTTTTTGAACATCTACATGTTTAATTGTCTAACTTAGCTAATTGTCTTCAAATATAGAAGGTCTTGCAAAATTTCTGAATAAAATCTAGATGTTTTGTTCTCAAGTTCTTTTCTCTTTACAGGAGGAGAAGGGGCTTCAAGATGAAATTGTGCAAGTTTGAAACAGGGGCTCGGGTTGGTGCATTTAACAGCCATCATATTCAGTGGCGGAACCACGTTACAACCAGGGGGGCTAATGTACCCCCTGAAATTTTTAAAAGAATTTTTTTTAGGGCCTGCTCTGTCTCTCTCTGCGCTAGTCTCCTCCGATCTCCATCGCCTCTCTCTCTGCCTTACTCTCTCTCACACTCAGACATCCACTCACCGACAATCGATGGCCGGACGACAACGCGGGCCCTCTCTATGGCCTAACCTCAGTCTCTCTCTCTCTCTCTCCCCCTCCCTCCCCCCATTTACTACAGGACAGCGTGATATGGCTCTGGGGCCGACTTTCCGGCCTGTTCGTACCGCCGCTGGCTGGGCTCATGAGCAACTGGTGCACGAGCCGGTTCGGCCGTCGCTGGCTGTTCATCGTAGCCAGAACGTCTTCGATCATGGTCGAGGTACTCCGGGGTTTAGATCCCACATTCAATTTAATTAATCTACAGGAAAATGCTCAGAAGGGCCTTGTTTATGGTAGGCGAATTGGCGGAAACGACTAGAATAATGTGTTTTTTCAAGGAAAACCCATCGAAGAGGTCAGGACTTACCCCTCACGTTGTGAACGGGTACTCCGCCGATACCGGGGGGTTGTTGGGGGACAGGGGCGAGTCCAAGGTGCGGGCCGTGGCGGCATTTGTCGTAGGGCTTTGCCTGCTCAACATCGCTAATAATATGACCCATGGACCCTGCCATGCCCTGCTTGCTGATCTCCCCGGTAAAAGCCTCGTCTCAGTCGTATATTCAATACTCTCTTGGTTCCATCGAAATTTTGGCTTCAACATAGATTTGGTAACTTTGAATCGAAGTCAAGTTACAATTAAAGATCAAACGAGAAAACCATATTAAAAGGAGGAAGTACATTTCATTTTGTGTGATTGAACTTACCATTGAATTTCGGTTTATGTTTATCTCGAGAATGTTAAAACCCTAATTGAGCTTCTACTATAGTCCGAATTTACGTTAAATTTATCTGCCTAGCATCTAATGTAGTATTAATTATTGTAAATTTGGCAAGAATATGCTGAATATGCTATTTGAATTTATTATTTTTTTTGCTCTTTTTCTTGTCATAATTAAGTTGGCACGGCCAACCTACAATAAAAGAGTTGCACAATGTTGGTTTGTAAGCCAAAACAAACACCCTACAGCCAACGGGTTTTGGTGTAGTACGCTGTGATGTCCTGCGGTGGGGGGGGGGGGTGTTGGGGCCTCGGGTGGGTTTTGGGGGTCTTAGGCGTGTTGGGGTGGGGGGTGGGGAAGGGGGGGTTGAGGCCCTAGGGAGGGGAGGGGGGGAGGGTTTTGCAGGGTAATCTACTCTAGGGGTTTGGGCGTGGGGTAAGGTCGGGGGGGGGGGTGGGGGGGGGGGGAAGGGGGAATGGAGTCAGTTACAGTCTAGTTGAAGCCTTGTTTGTGATTGTTGGTTTGATGCCTGGCTGATTGGTGCCGTGTTTTGGAGGGAAGTCGCCGATGAAATATTGTGAACCATACAAGGTTTCCTGCCTCTTATATTTGCATTGTGATTCCGTTGATTGCCGAGTACATCTGTGATTTTCGTCAGCTCCTGTTGGCTCCTCATTGTACTTTTTGTGTCGTTTAATTTTATAATGTTTTCTTTTTAGTATACGTTGTGTGTTTATAACATTTAGACTTAGGCTTATTACTTTAAGTTAATCTAAAGTGTAAGATATGCTCTGCTTTAGTTTAATTGTAATCGGTTTTGAGTTTATAGGTTCGTTGTTAGTTTTTGACCTTTGTGGTCGTGTATACACAGAGTCACGGGAATGTCGTGACCTTTACTCGCCGTTGGGCAATTCTGTAACCTTTTAATTATCAATGCTATTCTCTTATTAACCAAAAAAAAAAAATGTTGGTTTGTATGCATTTGAATTTGAAATTTTTAACATATACTATAACATTAGATAATGAATTACTCCCTCCGTTTTATTGGGTTGTCCCCCTTGAGATTTTTTGAACTCTTAGTGTAGATTAGCGCATGTAATTATTGACTTTACTCACTGTTTTTATCCTAACTTTTCTTCCCAAATGATACATATAATATTTATGATTCCTATTTGCTTTCAGTTCATTGTTTGCATGTGCAAAAATCTATTCAATGATATTGGGAGAGTATCATATCTGCGTAAGCTTTTATGAAATAATTTGCAGTATAAGGACAATTTCTTTTTTAAGGTTAGCGTAAGAAGTCATCAATATTGTGGCAGAGAAGATTAGGTCAAAGCTTATTGTTAGTGACTTCCATATATTTTTTGCACTCCCTGGATTAAAATCCTAGTTCCGCCACTGATCATATTTAATCATTACAAAAAAAAATTTGTTAGGAATTCCTAAACTAAAGATAGTCAATACCCTTCCTCTACACATTCTCAATAATGTAACCCATTGCAAACAAATATATGAGGCTACTCAGATTGATGATGTGGGCGGATAAGTAATGTTTAAACGCTACATACATTATAGGATGTTCTAAAAGGTGAAATAAAGGAATTAGAGAAACCTACGGTTTCAAGCACTTTGATTTCTTACAGTTACGGCGCTTCCATGCCTCTCTCTCGCCGCCCGTTTTCCGATCTATGTCTGAAAATCCTATGAAACTTTCGTTAGTACAAATCAAATAAGACACTAAGACAGTTTTATGGCCAGTGGTTTTAATAGTTGGGAGGGGCGGCGGCAGGGGGGTAGGGGAGGGGGTAGGTCACTTTGAGGTGGATGGTGTGGGTGGCTTTGGGAGGTAGCGACAGAGGTGAAGAGGGGGGGGGGGGGGGGGGAGAGAAGATGTGCGGCGGGTGGAAAATAAGAAGGGTTAGAGTTTTATTTCTCATTAACACCTTTTAGCGACCAATTTTTGGCCGTCGCTAAAAATTAGTTTGAAATCATTGTGAATTTTTTTTTAAGGAAAAATGAAAACTACGTTTAGTGATGGATGGTAACAATCCATCGATAAAAGATCTTTAGCAACGGAAATTTCTGTCGGTAAAGATATTTAGCGACGAATTTTGGTCTGTATCTAAAAGTCCATCAGTGAAACCAAATTTTCTTTTAGTGTACTAGGTGTATTTTTTTTGTCAAAGCTACATTTTGGTTTTCAAAAGTTGTTGTAATGTTTAATGATCATTGACGACGTTGATGATTGGGCAATATCGATGATGGTTTGAGGCAGTGGTGATGATGTTCTTTAAATAGCCAACTGACAAGGCGAGACTACACATGTGAGGCCATGCGAGAGTAGGCATTCTACAGATGATGACCATGCGACTCAGGTGGGATGCCTAAACATACAACTAGGCAAATGGAAAGGCCTAAAGTAGTCCTAGCAATGCCTAAGCATGGTAAGGCGTTTTGAAGAAAGCCCTAATAACTCTGGATGCCGAAGACCAGCGATGAAGGGCATAGATTATGCTCATTGACAAATTTGACGTTCTTATGGATAAGGAAAGAAAAAACTCTGTTAAGGGTATTAAGGTTGTTTAAGGGTTTTGACCCTGAGAAAAAAAAAAAGGACTTCGTCTGAGTTCAAGCTGTTTCCTGGGCGACGGTAGCTGTGCGTCCTGTGTGTTGCTCTGTCCTCCTGGTTTTAGGGGTTTTGTTTGGTTTCTAGGTACCCTGTTTTTTTCCAGTATGTCTTCTTCTAGTCTGGAATCGTCGAATTCAGATGAAATTCCCATCTTAGAGCAATGTGGTCATGTGGTTACGGTTGATCCAGAGCTCCTTTCGTTTCAGTAATCGAAGTGGGCCAATACTTTGGTAGGGAAGTTTATTGATCAGCGTGTCTTCCCTCTTACGTCGGTCCAGTGAGCTATGCGTCAATTCTGGCGACTTCTGGGATCGGTAGATATTGAAATGGTTGGGGATTTCTATGCTTTTCATTTTTATGATGCTTTAGACTTGGAAGGCCTCCTAGCTGAAGGGCCTTGGAACATCCATGGTGGGTTATTGGTGTTTATGCGATGGACCCTTTTTCTATGTATTTCTTGCCTGTGATTTCCAAAGGTTAACTTATGGCTGAGATTGAATGATACTCCGGCAGAATTTTACTTCTATGAATTGGTAGTGAAGTTCGGGAGTTATTTTGGCGAGGTTTTAGCCGTTGATTGGTCTGTTACTTGACAGTTTCGTAAGGACTATTTCTGTGTTTTAGTTAAAGTTTTTGTCAATGAGCCGTTAGTGGCGGGTGTATATGCGCCGACGTTGAATGAACACGGCATTTGGGTTTGGGCGGCATACGAAAAGGTTTTTCGTGTATGCTACCATTGTGGGCTAATCGGACATGCCAACTGTGATTGCCATGTTTCTCTCCTTCAAACTCAACGCCAGGTTGAAGTGGTAATGGCTCATTATTCTCATCCGGATAATTCTCAGTTCTATTCTCAAGCTCAAGCTCGTATTGCACTGGGGCCAGTTGATGATCTACCATTGCATCTAGACTCTCCTTCTAGTGTTGAGGTTTTTTCCAACTCTTTGTCTTTGTCGGTCAGTGCTCCTTCTTCTGCCCCCATTAAGGTTGATTCCACTTAATTAGATTCCATGGATACTGATCTGGGATGGTGTGTGCAATAGTTGTCGGCGGTCTCTCCTCTTCCAGTGGCCGGAGTCGCTTCACCTACCTCTCCTCGGGAATCGGTGCCCTCCAACACGTGTCATTCCGTTTGCCAGGTGGCGCCTACTTATCCAAGTGTGTGGCCAGCTTTTACTGACATGGCTTCTCGTGCCATGCGTTTATTAATATCCGCTGGTAGCTGTGATTTAGATGAAAGTGGAGAATTGGATCAAGGTAGACTCTGGGCTGACTTCATTTTTGGCCTTTGTGCCAAAAACTTTGGACTTTCTTTATCTGGCCCTTTTCCTTTTCATTTGGATGCGCCCAGTGTTGTAAAAAGCGCGCCTACCGCCTAGGACTAGGCGTAGCGCGTTCAATAAGGCGCTCGCCTAGGCGCCAAGGCGCAAGGCGCATAGCGGTGGGGGAGGCGCACATTAAGCCGCACGAAATCTGACCATTGGATTGGATGTCATTGCTTAATGTGATCCGTCCATTTATCATTCAGATTCTTATTTATCATTCAGATTCTTTTTTTTAGCTCCACCAAATAACAAAACTTTTAAAAGACTAAAGTTGCTAACTCTAAAATCCCTAAATCAAAAATCTTAAAATGAGTTTCACACTTTCACGACTCTCTTGCCAGTTGCACTGTTCCAGATCCCGTTGCTTGCTCTGGTCGCCGCATCACTTCTTCCTTCGCCACCGGCCGCTCGAGTCTCTGCCGACGCCGTCGCCGCCGGCCGCTCCAGTCACTGTCGACTCCATCACCGCTGCTCCTCTCCGCCGCTGCTGCTCGGCTGCTCCACTCCACAGCTCCACCCAGTCGGTTTCTCTCTATCTCCCTCCCTCTCTTCCTCACAACTCACAACAACAAGGAATTTCTGGGATGAGTAAAGTAAATATGGCAGCTGTATGAATAGTTAGCTGTGTTGTTGTATCTGAAAAGAAAGAAGATTAAAATAGGTGGTCATGTTTATTTGTAAGAACTATAGAATTGATATATGTTGTATTTGTATTGAAGAATGTCAGCTTTTTTAATATAGTTCTACCTTACCGTTGCATTCATCATACCAAAATTTGACCGTAGATATCCAGTTTCACCTATTGATAATATTTAGGGGGAGGGGGAGGAAAAACTGAAGGGAGACTGGTAGGATTAATGGAGTTCATGGCTGCAACTTGATGCAGTAACCGAATTATTAGTACATTGTAATTATCTAGAAAAAGAGGTCAAGTGGTTCGGTCATTCTTTTTCTAATTTTTGAAAGTTTGCTAATTGTCATGTTCTGATTTTTTTTTACAATATTTTATTTTTTTAATGCTCTATTATTTATTTTTTTATATTTATTTTAATATTGCGCCTCGCTTCGAAAAGGCGCGCGCCTACGCCTTGCGCCTAGGCTCCAGGGACCTTTTGCGCCTTAGGTGCGCCTGCGCCTTTAATAACATGCGCCTATTAACGTTAAAGGAAAGGTTAAGCCTTCTCACCTGCTTCCACTCGGGTTGAGGCCTCTGTCAGTTCTTCTTAATTTCAAGTCGCGCATGACTTGAACTTATCTCACTGATGGCTCGCGCCCCCCCCCCCCCCCCCCGGAAAGAGGCCTTCTTCGTCCTCCACCTAAGCTACACAGGAAAGGCCCAAAGCCAATCCCAGGGAACAGTGAAGCTTCATAGGTTCTTTCTGTCCAGGTGCAGGTAGTCCGCATCTTCACAGACATGTCTATTTCACCGAGCCTCTCTCCGAGACAGTGCCCAGATCGTTACGCCTTTCGTGCGGGTCGGAACTTACCCGACAAGGAATTTCGCTACCTTAGGACCGTTATAGTTACGGCCGCCGTTCACCGGGGCTTCGGTCGCCGGCTCCCCTGTCATCAGGTCACCAACTTCCTTGACCTTCCGGCACTGGGCAGGCGTCAGCCCCCTCATGGACTAGTATGGAACTAACCTTCATGCCTTTGGGCCTCCTTCACATGATCATGAGGTTGGCCCATCGACAATATGGCATGAACCAGTTGCTCCCAATGTTGTTTCATCTCCTGCCTCTGGCCTTTCGTAGGTTCCTTTGCAGATTGTGGCTGAATAGTGTCATCTTTCTCCCGTCCTTCATATTCATGTTGACTCCTTTTCGGACGATATGAATTTGGTGGAGGATCCTGCTATTAAGGACTTGGTTATGGAGGACACAAACTGTGTCGTTCATGATTCCTTTACGGGTCTTGTTGAAGATGACTCTCTTGGTGATGGTCTTCTGGGCCTCAGGTGTGCTGCCGGGTTGCCGCTGGTGACACCGGCGAATGCTGATCCTTTTTCTGCTTCTACATTGCTTGGTTCAATGCCTTTTTTGTTCACTGGTTTGGAGTGTTCTACGGATGTGGCCTCCGCGTCCTCCTTTTCTTCTGCTTCATCCTCCTCGAGCTTACGTAAGAGAGGCCGACAGGTCCATGAGCAGACCGGCATTGCTGATTTGGATACTAAACGTACCATTCAACCTCTAGGTTCATCCAATTTTTCCACTGTTATCAATGCTTATGTTGTTCATGTTGCTCATGTTCATTATCTACATTTGCCTGCTTGTGGTTTTTCCTCTTCCTGTCATTATGATACATGCTTTGTGCGACTGGGTTGTGTGGATGAGGGGTTGCTTGAGCATTTCCCTGAAAGGCTAGACTCTGTAGGTCGTGACCCCCTGTTGGTCTCTCTAGTAAATTCTGTGGATTGTCCTGATGCTTTGGTGGTTGGGCTTCACCAACCACGGGATCTTCAATGAATTTTTTTTGCTAGAATTGTGGTGGGCTGGGTCAACCTGCCATGGTTCATACAGCTCGTTGTTTGATCCGTGCGCACTCCCCTGACTTAGTTTTTATTATGGAAACTAAGATGGCCTTTGATTCTGTCAGCATGTTTTTCCGTCATTTTGGTTTTGTTCATAGCGTTGGTGTTAATTCTGCGGGTGATAGTGGTGGTCTTTGGCTTGGTTGGCGAGAATCGGTGGCCTTATCTGTCCGTTTCTCGGATAAGCATCTTATTCTCATCTCCTGTCCGGTTTTTAGTTGGGGGGAGGGGGGGCGGTGGGGGGGTTGTTTTCTTTGGGTTTTTATACGGGCACCCGCACGTCAACTTTCGGCAAGTGACTTGGGTAGCCAGATGCCAGGGCCCCCTTTCTTTGTCTGGAGATTTTAATCAATTTTTAAGTTCCTTTGAAAAGACGAGTCGTCACTCCATTGAAAGTTCTGGGTCACAGTTTCTGCGCATTTTTTTAGAGTCCTTTCGCCATTGTGATGTTTGATGGGTTGGTCCTTTGTTTACTTGGGTGCGTGGGTCGCCCGAGGCTGGGTTTTTCTCTATGAAAAATTAGATTGGGTAATGGTATCCCCTGATTAGATTACTTTATTCCCGGATGCCCTTGTCACTAATATGGCTATCCAGCGTTCTGATCATGCCCTCATTTTGTGTGAAATGGATCATTTGCGTCAACACTTTGTCCGACCCTGTCAGTTTGAAGCCATGTGGCTTTTTTATCCCGCTTGTCTGTTGTTATTTCTGTCTCTATGGCACCCTTCAGTGCGGGGTTCACCTTCATTTCAGTTAATGCGCTCGCACAATTTTCTGCTATCCGCGCTTTTTGACTAGAGTAAGGTTTATTTTGGTCACCTGAGTCTGCAAATTTTGGAAGTTTAAGAGCTCCTCCAAGCTTCACAAACTGACGTTCATTTGTCTGCTAGTGCGCGTTTGTCTGACTTCTGGCTTCGTCTCGTAGGCTGTACTTTCTATTACACGGGGAGGAAATTTTATGGGCTCATTGTTCTAAGATTTAGTGGTTTGAATTAGGTGATCGTAATACAAAAAATTTTCATACATTCACTGTTATTCGGCGTCGTCATAACCAGATTGTCTCTCTTCGTGATGATACTGGTTTGCTTTTGACTAATGCTCATGATATCCATGCCTCTCTCAGTTCTTACTTTCAATATTTGTTTACCTTAGTATCTCAGCCTGTTGGCCTCCGTCTATTTGGTTCTGGGTCTTTTCATTTTCCTTTGAGGTCGTTGTTACGTTCTCGGGTTCAGCATCTAGAACAGCCTTTCACTCGCGAGGAAATTAAGGCTGCTCTTTTCCAAATTGGGGGGTTCAGGGCACCTGGGCCTGATGGTTTCCCAGCTATTGTTTTTCAACGCTGCTGGCATGTTATGGACCCTTTGGTTACCCGTGATGTTCTCTCTTTTCTCATTTTTGGGCACATGCTTCGGGAGGTTAATCGTTCTTTCATTTCCCCAGTTCCCAAAATCCCCTTGCCTCTATCAGCAATGGATTTCTGGCCCATTAGTTTATGCACTTTCATCTATAAAATTATTTCTGAGGTCCTCATAAATCGTATGAAGCCTCTTTTGGCAACTCTCATCTCTCCCTACCAAAATGCTATGTTGCGGGGCGCTGCTTGGCTGATAATATTTTGTTTGCACAAGAATTAACGGACTGCGTGCGACACCGGTCTAAGAGCAAGACTGTTCTTATTGGTCTTAAATTAGATATGAGTAAGGCCTTTGATTGCATGCGTTGGGACTTTATTGAAGACGTGCTTCTTTGTATGGCCTTCCCTCGTCAGTGGGTCCAATTGATCATACAATGCATCGCTACAGTGTCCTTCTCCATTTTGGTTAATGGCTCTCCTACTCCTCATTTCTTCCCTTCTTGTGGTATTCGGCAAGGCGACCCCCTCTCGCATTTCCTGTTTATCCTCGGTTCAGAGGTGTTGTCAGCTTCCTTACTTCAAGCTGAAGCTCTTGGGAAATTTTAGGTATCCGTGCGGGTTTACTGTCACCCCCAATTACACATCTGATGTATGCGGATGATATTTATTTATTTCTTTCCCTTAAGGACAACGTTGAGCTGGTGCTGTCTAATCTGCTTCAGATTTTAGACTTCTACTGTCATGTGTCTGGGCAGCTGATCAATTGACTAAATCTAGTCTCTCGATTAGCCTTAACGCTTCTCCATGCATCTGCACACAAATCGAACATCGTTTGAACTTTAGCAGTCAAGGCTCGTTTTCGAAAATATCTAGGGGTGCAATTGGATATCTCTAGCTATCGTAAAGACATCTTCTGGGGGGTTATTCATCGGGTTCAAGATCGGTGTGGCCATTGGCTTGGCCTGTTACTCAATAAGGCCGGTCGTGCTACTCTTATCAACTCTGTCCTCTATTCTCTTCTTATACATTACATGATGGTATATAAGTTTCCTGCTTGGGTGTGTAGATAGCTTGATCAAATCCTCGCTCAGTTCTGCTGGTCTGGTGATGCCTTTCATCATTCTATTCATTAGCTTGCTTGGCCTACCTTATGTCTACCTAAGAGAGTTGGCAGTTTGGGTTTTCGTGACTTTCGTTCCTTCAATGAAGCCTTACTTACGAAACAGGCTTGAAAGCTCTGGTCCATGCCTAACTCGCTTGTTGCTTAGGTTTTTAAGGGGTTGCTATTACAAAACTCATGATTTCCTCTAGGTTGGTTGTCCTCGGAACAGCTCTTGGACTTGGCGCAGTCTACTCGTGGGCCAAAGGGTTTTGAAACAAGGCATTCATTGGCATGTAGGTGATGGGCGGTCTATTTATGTTTGGATGGACTGGTGGTTGCTGAACGTGCCTCCTTTTCGGGTGGCAGGGCTAGTTACGGAGGCTAATCACAATTGACGTGTTAGTGATTTATTTCTCTCGGGAATTCGCATTTGGAATTTACCTCGCATCCTAGCTAATTTTCCTGTTGTTGTTGTTGCTACCCATATCTTTCGCCTCGCATTGCTTCCTTTTGGTATGGTTGATGGACCTTTTTGGCCGCATGGAAGTGATGATGGATTCTCGGTACGAAGGGCTTATCGGTTTATTCAATGTTCTAATACTTGGTTACTTCTGCCTACGCCTCCTACCCTTCACAATGTTTGGCCATAATTATGGAAGTTGCCAATTCCCAAGAAAATTCGGGTTTTCTTATGGCAGTTACTGCATCAAAGGCTTCCCCTTCGTTCTGCCTTACTTAATCGACAATGTCCAGTAACTAACGTATGCCCCTTGTGTTCAGGCGAGTTGAGACCCATCATCACCTTTTCTTGCTCTGTCCTTGCATTCACAATGTTTGGTCCATGGCCCTGTTAAGACACCGTCTGCCTTGTTCTTCCACATCCCTAATTGACTGGCTCCGACATTGGTTTGCCCAACCATTTTTTGCCAACGACATGCCCTCATTTGCATTGTTTGGATATCTCTCATTCTTTGGAATATTTGGAAAGTACGTAATGATCGGGTATTTCACAATACTCCTTTTTCTTTACCAGGACTTCGAGCCAGGATTCGTAGTGATTTCAATATGATCCAGGGGACTCGCCCCTTTCGGTGTGCTCTTCGGAAAGTCCGGGCTACGGATCAGCATGATGAGGGGATTCACTATTTTGGTTTCGTGCATTTCTTTCCTCTTCTTTATCCCCTATCCATCTTTGATACATGTTATTGTCCAATACCTTCCCTTCCTGTGTTTTGTTTTGTGTTTGTGACTGCTTCTGGGGGTGCGCCTGGGTTCGGCATCGGTTTAGTGCTTTTTAAGGATTGTTAAATACCGATTAATGCCCTCACTGATTTATTTTTTTTGTCCGATAACTTGCCTTTTGCTATAGTGGGGGCTTTACTGCTAGCTCTTACCTGGCTGCATTCTCTACATTACTTGCATGTTGTTTTTCTCCTTCCTCATTATGGTTTACTATCGTAGATGATGACTCATGACATCTGTATTCTGGTCTTTCGCTAGTTTTGCTTGATAGCTGCAGGAAATTTCATTCTGTACATATTGCCCGGGGAAATGATTGCATTTTGGACCTCGCATCAGCACTAGCTTCTTTTGCATCATCTTCAAACGGCAGACTTGGCTTGCTACTGTATAGGGCTTTGCGGGATTGCTTACGTTGGGTTGATATTTGCTCGTGCCTCCCCTAGTGGTTTTTTGTTTTCTGTAGCTATCTTGTAGACTTTTTGGATGGGCTTGTGATCAACAGTTTGGTTTACTTATTCCTATTTCTGTAAGAACACTTCTTCTGGTCATGGTATATATATGTCTATCTCCCCCTGCCCAAAAAAAAAGGGTTTTGATCCTGAACTTTGTTGTGAATTGGAACTTGAACCTATGACCAAGATTTATCCCCCATCTCACTACTGCACTGATCTTTTCGGCTCGATTCATATTTATGCCCCGAATCTTGCGTCGGCCAAAAGCAACCTTATGTTCATCATCTGGCCATCCATGTTTGAAACTTTTAATTGGTAAGTTTATAGTTTGCTTTATTATCAACCATATAGATTAAACCCCTCAACAAATTGTTTGGTTTCCAGGAAGAAAATTCTAAGATACAGAGTAGAAAATGTTAAGCCCCGGAGTTCTGGCGAGAGAAACATTAAAGGATGAAGAAAGGGTGGGCCATCAAGGATAATGATACAACTCATTTAGGGGAAGATGGAATTATGAAGTGTATGACATAAAATCTTAATGTGCATGCAAGTCAAATGTCATCAATATTTTGGGACAGGGGAATATTACTTTATAGACTTGATAATTAAGTCAAAACTTGACGCCACTTTGAAATTCCACGTTGAATAGGTACGACATAACTTGCGTGCTTCTGGTTGCTGGTGTTTTGCTTTGTGAATTGATGTTTATTTTGCTTGTTAATGGATGCTTATCCGGCAGAAATACATCCTATTCGTAAGATTGAACACAAGTTAAACATCGTGTAGTATTGTGAAGAATTAAGCACCAAAAGGAAAAAAAAAAGTTGTTGTTGGGATTAATGTGTAATGAAGAAACAACCCCATAAAATGTATGAAATTCAAATACAAGGAAAATTATATGGAAAAGAGACTCTTTCTTATTGTCCTTTTGCTTTCTCACTAATACTATCTCGGGAACCCGAGTCAAGCTCAGGTCAAAATATAAGTATATATTGTAAAGCTCTAAAATGTTTATTAATGCATACCACATAGTATTAGACAAACAGATATTAACAAATTATAACAGCACGTTAAAATCATAATTATTGGTAAGAGAGATTTTGTCTATCTAAAGCATTGTCTGAGCTATAAAGGTTAAGATGAATATCAAATTTAATCACAATTAGTTAAAGTAAAATATCAAAAATTAAACTATGACTTCTATTACTTCCAATTATGTGCGTAATTGAAGTCTCTTTAAAGAAATTCATTAGGATATATTTTTTTTTTTGTTTTTGTAAAGTAACTCGTTAAGAATGCTCTATAGTTTAGCTCCTCTGGTGGCCTAACATGTAGCCTTTCAAGACCTGGTCTCTTAGCTCTTGCACATTGTTAGCATGTAAAAATTTACAGTATAGTACCTTAGACCATAATAGAATTTACGGCAAAATTTCATAATTTTTTGAAATCACATGTATTTTTAATATTTTCTGTAATTTCAGATTTATAAATTTCTTTTGGTGCCTTTAAACCCTGAAAATTCCATGGAAAAAATTATAGTAATGTCTTTATCGTATAAATAAGACTCAGTTTGAATATGATGATTTTTTGAGTTGATTTTCTATGGTTTTTGTATCGCATTGATTTTAGCAAAATGAATAATTTAAAATAAGTTTTAGTGCCTCTAAATTTTTTTCTTTAATTTTTATACATTTATTAAGACTTTAAAAAAAATTATGAGTCTTTATTTTCAGCTAGAAATAATTATGGTAATTTATTGGTTTTTAGTGTATTTAAAGAAATTATTTTTAATTTGAAAATAATAAAAAATATTCAAGAATTTTATTTTTATTTCATATGTTGTATTAAGCTATAAATAATGCTTAATGAATGTTAAGAACATTTTTTGGGATATTTTTGAGTCTCGAAGAGTGGCGAATTCGGGGTAAGTTGGTGTGTGTGAAACTGCTCCGAATTTCATCATTCCCGGATAGAGAAATGGATACGTTGTGAATAGTTATATTAGGTTTATAATATAGTAGAATGAATAGTATTTTGATAAATGACTTTGCCAATCTAGGTTAACACCGAATATTTGATCGATAGCATTTTTAGCTTCAGCACTTGGATCGAGGTAAGGGATTTCTATCTAAAACCCAATTCATCCATTTGTCCTTGTGACTATTTTTTCTGAATTGTTACCGAATTTTCTTTGAACTTTGTTATAATTGTTATGAATTGCATTGTTTGCCTTAAATACCTGTTTTGAGCCTCACACGTTGATTGAAAATCCTAATCGATGCTCTGTATTTATTTCTCGTTATGCATCGATTTAATCATTGCATTATCGATTATTACATTCTGCATATTGACATGAGTTAGTGTATTGAGGAGTTATAAGGATGGTCTGTATTGGGGGTGATATAAGGATGGTCTGTTATTGTCGGGAGATGCTAGTACCTTGAGGGTCTAGCTAGTGTTCATATGCATCTGTAACTACAGTGTTATTGAGCATCGCCTTTGTGGATTTCCTAAGTGATTACCCTGCACTGCCTGTGTGGCTTTGCATCCACTCATGTTCAATATCATCTGCATCATTTATGGTGAAATTGCAATTGTTTCCATTGTTATCTGATTTAAGGGACATAGTCGAACCTCTTCCCTTATTGCTTTTGAAGTGGTCTATTAATCGTTGGTACTCCTTTGTTGATTTTGAGCGACCTTACTAAACTCTCAAAAGCTCACTCTTTTTTCTGTTTCCTTCTGCAGGTAACAGCCATCAGTAGACTTTTTGGATTGGTTAGAGCATGGTTATGAAGTTGGTGTAGACTTTCATTAGTTTTTTTTTTTCCTTTAGCCCCTACATGGGAACCATTGTGTAAACCTAATTAATGGAGCACGTTAATTTTAGACTTTCCATTTAAGAATAACTTAATTGAGAGTTCGAGTTATTGTAGAAGCTTGGATATTCATCGGGGCTACTTAATCAAATTGAGGAATTGAATGATTAAGTATCGATCGATTGATCGGTTAACGCTCCGAAAATTCTAAGGTGTTACACAAACAACTAAAAATGAAATAAAATCAAGTATTAATAAGTATCGCTACTGGACACGTCTACTTCTTCATCAATTCCTCAATGATCTTCATATAATTTCAAATTTTCGGCATTCCGATGATTGTCTACGATTGCTACAGCTCGAAGGTCATCGTCATCAACTTCCTCTCCCATTAGTTCATCGGGCAAACCTACTGCTTAAAGAGGTATGTCATATGTTTCGTCATCAACTTGAATAAGTACCACAATAGGAGTAGCATCCTCTTGATAAGTCTCAGGCACATCTTATTGGTAGTTGCCAACTACTAATCTTTTGGTCTTGATAATTGTACACCAATTAGAATTCTTTTTCGATACACTTTCTACATAAAAACACCTGTGAAGCTTGATTAGCAATCATAAAAGGTTCATTTGATCCGAGTCTTGACTTGAGATTAACGTCTATTATCCCATGTCGACTAACACGGACTCCAGCTCTAGATGTGATATCAAACCAACGACATTTGAACATTGCCAGTTGGTTTAGTTTCACTAACTTGAACAACAATCTGAATTTGACCTCCTGTGTATTAACGATACTACCCATTTAATCTAACTAAACAATCTCATCCAATTGCCCATAGAAATCAAGGCAATTGTCGTTATAACAATCGCCATTGACTAAAACTCCACTATTTCGAGTTTGCTTAATCAAGTCAATATCTACTGTGTTAAACCTAAAGTCATTCATGATGTAACCTTTTGTTACATCTAACCAATCTACTAGGACCACAAGCAAGTTCTTTGAAATAAATATGCACCGTTTGCTCAACCTTGTCAACCTATTGCGACAACATCCAAACTTACATGTTGCTTGAACCACATAATGAACTCGTTGTTACGCAACTCTTTAAGTTCTTTATCAAAGATTGTAGAATTAGCAAATCATGCTTCATTATCAAATTCACTGTAAATAAGCAAAGTATGTTATCCTATTAAGCAACATATATAAAACAAGCTAATATGCATAACTACTTACTTGATAAAACGGAGGACCTCTTTACAATTGAGAAAGACGTATAACGATGCGGCATCATATTCCTCGTCACTTTACCATCGGGCAATGTAAAATCCAAAAGGACGACCAGAATGTGTGAATATGGATAAATGTCCTTCCGAATCTGTGTCAACATCATCCTCATTTCTATATAATCGATTTATCCTTTTTTCGACTCCAGACTCAAAATAAAGGGAAGAAAAGTTCACAAGTTCCTCTATTATGTAGGCCTATGCAACTGAATCTTCTACTTGAGCTTTATTGCGAACCTTTTTCTTTAATCCACGCATAAACCTAAAGGATATCGAATGAGTTTTAGAATCAAAGTATATTAAAAAATTATAAGGTATACGAGACTAGATTGGATAAATATTTCCTCTTGATTGGATACATCCATCGGTGCTGCACTAGTCCACTAACCCTAGCTTCGTAGGCAAAGTGAACGGATAAATGCTCCATTGAATAAAAAAAGGACGGAGGAAATATCTTTTCAAGCTTGCATATTGTTTCTACAATACTTTTCTCAAGAATCTTCATGTCAGTCTCCCAAAGTGCTACCGAATAAAGATCCCGAAAGAAATGACAAAGTTTAGTCAAGGCATCCATTACTGCCTCAGCCAAAAAGTCGCGAAAGGCGATAGGAATGAGCCTTTGCATAAACACATGATAGTCATGACTCTTTATCTCATAATACTTACACTCTGAAATGTTACAACAACGGGATATGTTTGACGCATAACCATCTGGGAGCTTCAACTTTTTAACCCACTCGCGCACTTATTGTATTTGCTTCTTGTCCAAGGTATAGGATGCTTTTGGCAATATCGTCTTACCGTTGATCATTTTTGGATGTAATTCAGGCCTTATACCCATTTTTTTAAGATCCTTCATTGCCTTTAAGTGATATTTAGATTCACCCTTTACATTCATCATCGTGTTGAATATATTTTCAAAGACGTTTTTCTCAATATGCATTACATCTAAATTATGGCGAACTAGTAGTGTCTTCCAATAAGATAATTCCCAAACGATACTTTGTTTCCTTCAATTGTGTCTTTCTAAAGTCAGGAATCTTTTGTTTAGCAAAATCTTTATAGAAAGGTATAACATCAAGCTTGTTCACGTCCTCCCATACTTCATCGCCAGACAAACGATCTTGCTTTATCAGACCATGCTCAACCGTTTTTTCAAACTTGTCCTTCTTTTTTCGAAAGGAACAATTCTCTGGTAACATTTTTCTATGACATCCAAAAAATGAGACCTTACCTCCGTATCTTAATGTGAAACCTTAATTCATGTCTATACAATATGGGCATGCTCGTTACTATGTGGGCTCCACCCTACAAATATTTTGTATGCAAGAAAGTCGTTGATAGTCCACATCACCGTAGCCCGCATTTGGAAATTCTATTTTTGAGAGACATCAATAATAGAAACACCAATATCCCAAAGCATTTTGAGCTCGTCAATCAATGGCCTTGAATACACATCTATGTCCCTCCCGGGGGCTCTTTGGACCAGGAATAAGAAGTGACAGAAACATATAAGGTTGTTTCATGCACATGTTAGGAGGGAGAATATAGAGAACAACAATTATGGGCCATGTGGAGTAGGGGGTGCTGGAGTGACCAAATGGATTGAAACCATCAGTCGCCAACTTCTGAATTTCTTAGGCAAAGTCTGGGTGTTTCAAATCAAAGTCCTTCCATGCCTCTCGGTCAAAGGGGTGTCTCATTAAACCATCTTCTTTGGGATGAGTGTTATAGTATGTCATATGTTCAACTGTCTTTGTTGAGTAATACAGTCTCTGAAGCCTCGATGTTATCAGAAAGTATCTCAATGTCTTCCAAGCCACGTTCTTCTTACTCCCCTTTCTTGGTTTGTACCTCGAATAATCACAAATCAGACACCTCAACTTATCTTTATCTTCCTTCCAAAATAACACACAGTCATTATTGCACGCATCTATCTTCTCATAGACCAACCCGGGTTTCATCACCATTTTCTTTGTATCATAGTACTAACCTAGCAACTTCTCACTATTTGGTAATAGCTCTTTAATAAGCATTAAAAACCCATCAAATCCTCTATCGCTTACCCCATGTGTCGGCTTCAAGTTTAACAGTCGTGTCACGGCAGGCAACCTGGTACGCTTCTTTGCACCATCCCATAACGGCTCGTCGACGTCCCTTAACAGCTTATGAAACTTTTAAGCTTTCAAGTTAGGCTTTTCTGGAAGATCTATGTCAGGATTGTTGCGGTAATCATCCATGTCAAACTCTGAACGCCCGGTGTCTATTACTATATTACGATATTGTGAAGCATTATCTTGCCCAACCACGGAGGATGACAAATCAATTGATTCCCCATGCTGAGTCCATGTTGTGTAGTTACACATAAATCTTTTGCAAAAAAGATGCAATTTTACCTCATTAGCCTCTCCCCATCAATAAGTTACAGTCTACACGGGCACTTTATCCTTTAATTATCTACAAATGCTTTGTTCCTAAAATAAAATTCAAGAAATAATGTCATTCCGGCTCGAAACTCATCACTTAGCCCCCTATGATCATCCAATCTTTTTTCCATCCAACTTCAATCAACCGACATTGTCAAAAGTCCCGAGGTTGGTCCTAGAGTGCAAATTAGAGATTAGTGAAAATACACAGCCCAAGCCATTTCCCAAGGCAAAATTCAAGGCATGAGATGTGCGAAGAGCATATGCAGTAAAAACATTAAGTCTTGTATGAATTAGATGCAGTAGAAACACGAAGTGCAAGGCATTTTTTCCAAGGCCCAAAGCATTGCAATCCAAATTACAGTGCAAATTATGACACCTTAAGTTCAGTTCGCCGAGGGACGCGTGTGTGTGTGTGTGTGAGAGAGAGAGAGAGAGAGAGAGACTTGTTCATGCCCAAGAAACAATCCTGCCCAATCAAAATACAAGTGACATCAAAAGTTTTCACTAGTTTGAGCAAAAGAGCAATTTTTACAGAAGAAATAGAGGCAAACCAGTCTTCCACTAAGAATAACCGCATCACGATTGAACATGCATATAAAATGGTCTTACGTGATCATACTCATTTAACGAAACTTACTGGAAAACAAATCCAGTACTGAAATTCCATCAATGCAGCTAAAGTAGGGACGCTGATGTGCAAACTCATTTTTACATGGATCAATATATAGCTAGAACGTGAGTTCATTGATGAAGAACTACCGGTATATAAGGCACCACAATTTATTTTTGTTTAACTGCATAGTAGTTGTTAGGGAAATGAAGGGGCATATATAAAAAGAGGTCATCCAAGCCGGAGTGACTGTTGGGGCATCTATACAGTTTCTATGACACAATGTTGTACTATTCATCATGAATCAAGGAAAAGACACACTAATAGTGTACAAACAACTTGCATTTAAGCCTTGATTAGTATACAGGAATTAAACTATCCTTCTTCTTTGGATCAATTGTAAGAACACGAAAAAAATGTACTTCCCTAGCCTGTACCCAAAGACTACTGGCACTCCAAAATGACTATGGGCATTCCATAATGATAAATCTATATGCTAAGAATAGGCCCTCTTTTTGTACTCTCTGATCCAATAAAGTGCTCCCTTTTCTGATGTCGGGTAGTGTGTATGGTGTAGGTGCGGGTGTGGGTGGTGTTCGGGGGGCGGGGGATCACGCAAGAGATGGAAGAGGTAGAAAGAGAGCTACAAATATAGTATGCCATTCTCTCAAGTCTAAAGCAAAAATATGGGAACATAATGAGTAGTGGAAACAAATGTTAATGCACGAAGGGGCCCATTATCAAAGTCAATGCCCTTCCTTTTATACCTTTTGAACCTGACGTGCCTCCATCTAAAATAAATAGAGTTCTGGTACCTGACGTCCCTCCACATAAAAAAGGAACAAACACAAAGCTCTTATATCATATTCTCTAACTCCGAATCATGGTAAACCCAGTAAAAATATTATCAAAATTGGATTATCGAATTTAGCCATCTTCTGGGGACATAATGGCACTAGAGTTATGATAGATAATGGGGAGAACATAGAAGATGGATAGGAGGCACCAAAAAGTTCAAGCAAAAATTGGAGAGAGAGAAATTAAAACTAGATAGTGAGAGTGAGAGTGAGAGTGAGAGGAAAAATTACCTGGCAAGAAGATGAGATTCAGAGGAAGATCGGCATATTGAAGACCCAAACGAACAAGAACCCTAATTTGATTATTACGTCAATCAAGGGTTTAGGGGCTCCATACAAAAATAAAAACCTTAATTGAAATAAGATGGAGCAAGGGGGCTTCACACAAACCTTCAGAGTACGAATGTTGCCTGCACAACGGCGACGTCGTCGGGGGTGGGAGGGATGGTGGCGCAAAGGGTTGGTGCCACAACTGTGTTCTTTTGGCCGACTGTAGCTCCTTTTGTTTTATGTATTTTCAGTTTTTTATGCTTTATTATATATATTGTTCCATTTTTCAATAATTAGTAAACGCAATTTTCTGATATTCAAAATTAAAATAACACATTTAGCGATGGAAATAACCCCGTCATTAAAATCCGTCACTAAATCATTTGTGACCGAGCATTCCATTGCAAATTTTTGCTTCCCGCACATTTTTTCCCTCCACCATTTTGGAGTCATAATAGTGACGGAACCTAATTCCGTCGCCTAATTTCGTCGAATTAGGTGGCTTTTAGTGATGTAATTTACTCCATCGCTAAATTTCGTCGCTATTAGGCAATTTCTTGTAGTGTAATGGCGAACTATATCCTCACTGGCGGGAGATTGGTGCAATTGTTCAAGACATCCCTGCGAAGTTTGCCTCCTGCTCAGCCAACTGGCAGGTTGCATAGACTCTGCATGGGTGTTGCTAACTTGATTTGTAGACGATATCAAACATCTTTTCACATTTACATAAAATTCAAGTTCATTTATTATTGCTCGATCTAATGGAGCTACAAGACTTGTGGGCAACGTTGAGGGCCACTTTGCTGCTGGACCTGTGGTTGGCAACTTAACCTCATGGGCTATTTGCTAAAACCCTTGCAGGGCAATACAAATTGAGCCTTCGCCATGCATTCCACTTGAAATAGCTCGAAAGGAGCCCTTGGCGGTACTTGAACTGCCCACCCCTGAGCAAAGTGGGAGTGGCACGAAAACGCCGAAAATTAATTGTTTATTTCACATTTCTTTCATTTCTTGTGGTTTAATGTCTTTTCTTTTTTGTTTGGCCAAATTATTTTCAAAAAGGGTTTACAACCATTGCATATACAGTGCAGCCAAGTGTAAACATCTTCCCTAGCTAGAACGAGCAAACTCTGCAATGTTGCAAGTTAAGAAAGCAACAACTGAACCTCTTGGCCATCTCAATGCCATATCAAATTACATCTTTTGTAACAAGTGAAGGAATACTTAGTTGAGATATATAGGCTGAATCACCTATCCAGTTCGGCAAAATTTAGTTCACACACCAAATGAATCACCTATTTGGCAGCTAAAAGTTCAGCACTAGGTAGCACAAAGTTCCAACTGCAAAGATCTGGCAGGTTAGTTAAGAGCTTATCTTTTCTAAAATTTTCCAGAAGCATAATAAAGTTCTCACAGCAAAAATCAACGAGCTTTGTTAACTCCAAATTACTACATGTATTGATCCAAAATAGAAAATTAGTCAAATAAAACAGTTGCACAAATTCTTATATTCATCTATTTCTACACCAGATGCATAATCGTGCTTTTGTGAAGGTAACTGATAGAGAGATGATAATAATATTATGTTGTACGTATACATGTAAAATAGAGTCTTTATATAGGCATGAATATAGAACTAAAGAATATTCTAGATTAGAGAAAATAACATAATAATCCCTTGATTATAGACTATCTTATAATAACATTAACGCTCCCCCCCCCCCTCTCTCAAACTCAAGGTGGTAGAGAACGAACCAACTGGAGTTTGGAAACTAGCTCTTGAAATTGCCCTGGAGGATGTGATTTGGTGAAAATGTTTGTCGCTTGATTAATAGAAGTGACAGAATGTAAGCAAATAGTGCCACGAACAACATGCTCACACACAAAATGACAAATCAATCTCAATGTGCTTAGTGCGCTTGTGAAACACATCATGGTGAGTAATCTCAATGGCTCTTTGATTGTCACAATATAAAGGTGTAGCAGTAGAATGTGTAACACTCATATCCTCAATTAGCCAATGCAACCGTAAAAGCTCCTCGGTTATATCGGCCAGTGTTCGATATTCTGATTCTCTATCAGAATGAGCTGTGATGGTCTGTTCTTTACTTCTCTAAGAAATATGAGAGGTACTAAGAAAGAAGTGAAAACCCATCGCAGAGCGTCGACCAGTTGGATCCCTAGCCCAATCAACATCTGAATATGCATGAGCTCTGGAGAGGCATGGGCTGAGAAATGTAGGCCATGAAATAAAGTATCCTTGATGTATTGAAGAATGTGAAGGACGATAGCAAATGTGTCGTACATGGAGCATAGATAAATTGATTGACCAAGTATCATATGCAGTATTGGGGCGAGTGATGGTCAAGTACATATGACTGCCAACCAATGTGCGATATAGAGTAGGATTACGAAGAGGTGTACCATCAAGAGGAGTAAATAGTACATTAGGCTCAAGATGAGTAAGAGAGGTTTTGCTATCAGTTAAATTAGCACGAGAAAATATATCAGAAGTATATTTAGCTTGAGAAAGATAGTATTCGTCAGAGGCAATGTAAACTTTAAGGTCCAAGAAAGTAACTCAGTGTACCAAGATCTTTCATCTCAAAGTGGTGATTAAGATCTTGCTTGAGAATAAAAATACCATCAAGATCACTGCCTCTGATAATTATGTCATCCATATAGAGGAGCACAAGTATGATACCTAGAGCAGATTTCTGGATAAAGAGTGCAAAATCGTATGAACTAGATGAGCACAAGTATGATACCTAGAGCATATTTCTGGATAAAGAGTGCAGAATCGTATGAAATAGAGGAGCACAAGTATGATACCTAGAGCAGATTTCTGGATAAAGAGTACAGAATCGTATGAACTAGATGCAAAACCAAATTACTGCAAAGTGGAGCTAAAATTGGCAAACCAGGCACGGGGAGCTTGTCTGAGACCATACAATGCACGACAAAGTTGACAAACTTTGTTTGGAGGATGAGAGTATTCTGGAAGAGGCTACATGTAGACTTTTCTCAATGAGATCACCATTAAGGAGGGCATTCTTGACATCCATTCGAAATAAAGGCCACTTGCGACCAGTAACAACTACAAGTAAACTATGAACAGAGGTGAGGCAAGCGACAGGAACAAATGTCTCTTCGTAGTCAATACCATATTCCTGTGTAAAGCCCTTTGATTCCGAACGGGCCTTATAACGCTCAATGGAGCCATCCGAATGAATCTTAATTTTATAGACCCATTTGTATCCAACGGCTATTTTTCCAGGAGGAAGATCAACCAAACATCAAGTATGGGTTTTAGCCAATGCCTGTAACTCATCATGCAACTCTTGCTGCCAAGCATGATCTGACCTAGCCTCAAGCTAAGACTGAGGCTCATGTAAAAAAATTATAGCATAAAAACAATGAAAGTTTTGAAGATATGCTGGAGGTTTTCATGCCTGCTCTGGACGAGCATGAAAGGAATGTGGAGATTCAGTAATCTCAGAGACAGATAGGAGCATGATTAGGTGTAGCAGGATCAGTAGGTCAGACAGACAGCTTCAAAGGGGTCATAAAGTCATCAAGAGGTGGCATGCCGATTTCATCAGAGTCATAAAATAGTGGAACAAATGAATTAGTAAAAAATGGAACACTAGTTGAATGAGGTAAATGAAAATAAGAGATGGGCAAGAACATCTATGTTCTCAGAGAACGACATGGCGAGAGATACGTAAGCGATTGGAGACGGGATCCCAACACCTATATACCTTATGTTCAATACCATACCCTATGAAATAGCAAAGACTTGCACGAGATTCTAATTTTGTACGCTTGTGGGATTGGAGAAGATCGAAACAAGCACAACCAAAGATTTTAAGCATATTATAGTCGGGAGAGGACCCATATAGACAAGCATAGGCAATTTGATTACTAATGGTGGGAGACAGATCACGATTATGGTATAGATAGCCACAAGAGCAGTGTCCCCCCAAAATTTTTCAGGAAAGAAGCAGAAATAAGCAAAGCACTAAAAGTTTCTAAAATATGTCGATGTTTGCGTTCAACACACCCATGATGTTGGGGAGTATTGGGACATGATCTATGAGTAACGGTTTTATCCTTTTGAAGAAGTTGGAGAAACTATCTGATTTGTATTACATAGCATTATCAATACGAAAAAGCTTGATATTCCATGGTAACAAAAGTATGATATATTTAAGATAATTCAGATCGATTTCGCATCAAATATAACCATGTAAAACTAGAATAATCATCAATAAAAAGAACAAAATTTTTGGAACAGTGAAAGGAACGGAGTCTTGTGGTGGTGTTGGATTATGGTCTGGGCTAAACGCGTGGCTTTGTGGTGGCATGTGGGTTGAAGGCAGAAACTTTGGGCGGCGCGTGGGAAGGAATATTATGGCACGGTTGGTGGCATTGTGATAGGTGAAAGGAACAGTCTTATGGTAGTGTTGTATTATAATTTGACTAAAGGATATCGACAGATGTAACATAACAGGGAAAACAATTTTTTTGAGCGAAAGAGATAGGCTAGAATTGATGAACATTAATGGTGGGCAATGGCTAGTTTGGCAGTTGAACAATAATGACTGGTCTATCGTTACGGCTATAATACCATGATAAGGGAGAAGATAGTAAAATTCTTGTGTATAATAACATGTACAACAGAGCCTTTATATAGGCATGAATATAGACCTAAAGAATATTCTAGATTGGAAAAAATAACATAATAACCCCTTGACTATAGACAATCTTACAATAACATTAACAATAGAATTGATCCAAGATTACGAAAATGCACCAACAAAATATCAATGTCTGGATGCATTTCTAAAGTAGGGTGTACCAGATCCATAAAATCGGCACAACATATGTGGTCATTTGAAGTCCCATGTTAAGTCGCTTTGCATCACCTGCCAATGTCTTAGTCATCTCATTGTTTCCTTTGTTAGTCATTGTCGCCAATATTTGCAATTCAAACTCGCAATTTTCTCGGGACGGATTTTCGTGTGTTATCATGCCATTCCCATCGTAATCGCACGTCGACTCCTCCTGATTTTTGCTTTGGAAGTAATTATTGAAGGCGTTCGAGAGATTCCCAATAAGATCCAACCCATGGCAAGACGAGCCATAAGCTAATCTCGAGCAATCTGCAAAGAAGCATGCCATATCAAACTGCCTCTTGAGCTTGGCCATATCGTTGAGGGGCTTGCTCTTGTTGTAGATGCACCACCTCTTTGGCATGTACGTAATGCCCGTGGCATTGAGAAGTGACCCTTTAGGCCGCCCTTTGAGCGTAAAATCCAAATTTAGTTTCGAGGTACCATCGTACTTGTAAATGCCATAGTGACGATCCGAGGGACTCCTGCCAGCAATCCTGCTATTTTCGTCAACTAGGGTGTATACGTAAGCCTCCAATGGCCCAGGATGCAGTGGGGTGCCTTCATTTTTGGCCATTTTCCTTAGGAAACCATCATAAAACTTTTGAGCCCAGTAAGGACTCGAGTAGTCGTCCCGGTCAGTAGGCCAACCGACTTGTCCAACCATCACGTCCAAATCATACCCTGCTCTCCGAATTGTAGAAATTACCGTATCATACGTCACATCAAATATGTTGGTGTACTCAATGGGGCCATCCTTAACACTAAAAGACTTATTGACTCCCACTCCTTCGAAAATGCCAAATTCTATAGGGTAACCTAGCTCGCGGAGACGAAGGTGGGGATAAATATGGATCGTAAATGGGTAGCCATGGTCATTCAAATATCCCAACATGCTAAAGAAGTCCTCGTCTAGGTCATCACGGAATTCGCCATTTGATGGCTTCGTTATGTTAGGTTTAAGAACATCGGTGTAATGGGGAACCGATAGTTTAACTCTATCCTCGAGCTTGTCTTCGACGAGTGCTTTTTGAAGATTCTGTAGCGAGGGATACAGACTCTTGAGGTAATCATTTTTATAGAATAACTTTGAATATGGCTCGTTTCAAACCGGAATATAGCTTCACAAAACGAGCACCAGAAAAACTAATTAATAAGACGAACGCATAAACAAGAAAAAAACTTGAAATGTCAGAAACGAGATTTACAGGTTATGAAAGTTTTCAAGGTTAGTTAGGTTAATGTTACAAACATTTTAATACAAATTTCTTAAAGATAACACGAGCTTTTTTTAATTGAAAATATTTCTGCATTTTTTCAGATTCCTAAGAATGCCATTGCGTCGAACACCGTCAAAAGATCATATCCATTTGTTAAGAGAGAAAATCAAACGAAAATGTAAAATTTGAAAATTTGGTTATTCTCAAATCCAAGATGAAACTTTCCCAGCAAATTAAAATATGTAAATGGTAAACATTTTCTTTCACATCAGACAACCAAAAGAAAGAAATTCATTAGAAATCTTGTTTTTGTAAGGGTGATTAGCAAACCGAGGAAAAAACAAAAGGACTTACGTGAATTTGATGCCTTGACGAGTTTGTTCATTGAACATAAGTTCGGTGATATTTTCTTTAACAAATTTTCTGGCAACTTCGGTGGTGTTTGTGAAGAGGAACTCACCGTTCGGGACGGTAATGGTGAGCTCGATATCAGCATTCCAGAAGGCAGGGACGACACCAAGATTGTTGCTATATAGCTTTATCTTCTTGATCCCACTGGCCAAAACCATGTCAACGATCATTGAAGGAAGCAATTTTCGTGTTGATAACCTCCCCCAGGACACCCCTAATCATGCCCCTACTAAATTTGTCGTGCAAATAAACATAAAACATGCGCAGATCATTGTGGCAATGCACAAGCCATTGCCACAAAACAAATCCAGTGACAACACCAGTTGATTGAGAATGACGGTGCAATCGGGAATGCTAACTTTTTATCACGATAGAGGTGTAAATACGCTAAAAAAGAAACTTTAATCAATTCGGTGACAGTGCATTATGGTATTTGAGAATGAGAAGGCTACATTTCTTTATGAAATAGTTGTAAATTTATGATGCGAAAGAAATTTAATTTGGCGACGATGCCATGCATGAACTGGATCACAAAGAGTTGAATAATAGGAGGTTCAGAGAGAAGGGGGTGGGAGGTTTTTATTGAATGGTCGGAAAAGGTTTTGAGAGAGATTTTCATGCAAGGAACAACCTATTCAAATATGTTTTTCCAAACCCGCCACAAATAGCATTTTGAAAAAGTAGTTGCTTTGACTTTTCTAAAGTTGTTCTTCCTTTCTATCTCTCCCCCATAAACTCTACATGATTTCCAACCGTGTCATCAAAGAGCTTGAGTCCCACACCTTAGTAGACGACTATATTTAAAGTTAGATGTTCGATATCATTTAAGGTGCTATATGGCATTCACATAATGGCTAATGACACTCTCGGCACTGCTATGTAGGATTGTACTTTATAAAATAAGGATATAAAAGAGTTCCGCTAAAGATCGATAAAAGGTAAGAAATACTTCTTATGTTTTGCATAATTCTGGTTGTGTGCAAAAATTGGTTGCGAATGTGTTAGTAGTCATCATGAAAGTGCCGATATGTCTGCTTAACTTTTATGATTCAAATTTATTCATCGATCTTTCAGCGCGCAAAAAACAGTATCGAAATGCTGTTTTGTAGAATGTTATTTTCACCATCGTATATAGTTTTTCTACTTTTTGTTTTTTCAGTTATATAAATAGATTCTAGTAACAAATATTGATCTGTTAACGATAACCATTGGCCCAATAACATCTCGCCAAGAACCCAGCGAATACCAGAGAATGGGCCACATTTGGTCCATTGGCCCAATACCTTCAAAAGCCCCGCCAGCCCAAAGACACAGTGTTGACCAACTGCCTATTTTGGACAAGAGAGGCACTCTTTCACCCTCTCTAAATTCTCTCTCCATATCATCGAATTGCAGTACTGCTCACTCCCTCCCTGGTAACCCCCCCAAATCTCTACTTATACGCTCTCTCTACATCTATGTGCATATACAGGTGTATCGCTGTGTGTGTGAGAGAGGTTATTTGCGTTTGTTGTTGTTTAAATTTTACCCACATCGTTGCAGAGTGATTTGGGGACAAATTAATTTACCTTGAATCGTTGAATCTTTGGAGCTTGATGGCCCTGATTACGTTAGCCGTAGACGGGAAACGCTCTGGTAACTAATTTTTTTCCGAATTCCTGACAGTAATTTATGTACCATGCGCTGCAATTATCAATTTTGGACAATTTCGTTTTTAATTTATATGTTTGTGTTAATTTTACTGTTTCATCGTGGAAGTGTTTTTTTAAACTAAACTGTTTATATAGCATTGTGAAAATGAATTACGACAGTGGAAAAACTAAAGTCTGCATGAGTTGTACGATTTCAGCTATTTAGTGCACATATGTGTATGGCGTCGATAATGTATGTTCCCTATGTTTGATAATTCTTGTATCCCTTGGCTTTTCCCGTATTACCCGCAAAGAATTTGAATGTGTAAGCAATGACTAATACTTGTTTATCTTTCCCTAGTTTGACTTGCCAAACAATACTTATTTGGTGTGTAATTACTATTTGAGGTCGATTTAGTGTCTAGAGGTTTGATTTCCACAAAGAGTGAAGGTGACAAAATTACGAGACGGAGGGAGTCTTATGCTAAAATGGAAGTGCAGGTATATAGTTCATATTTATCAAGTTTTTTCCATTCTCTTCTAGGATTTTTTTAATTTATTGTTGTTGTTCTGGAACCTTGATGATAGGTTTCATTATTATCCGAACATTTTAGGTCAGCCTGGACATGGAAGGAAATACGTGCAACGACTTTTGAAGTGTAATTGTGTCATCCTCAAATGCAGTAAATTCTGAAATCAGTTAAACCTTTGGGTCGTTAAGTAGACTGATAAGTACATGCAAGCTAGAATGACAGTTAACAAAGATTTGGACTTTTAGTATGATCTACTTACTTGCATTGGCACGAATAATGTTAGGATTATGCTACAAAATGAGCTCAATTTTAAATTCACGGAGGAGCAGAAAGAGATCTTTAGGAAATCTCATTCATTTACTTTATTTTAATGATTAGCCTTTGTTTCATTAATTTCTGGGCATTTGGCTTTGCAGATACGCCTAACAGGAAAAGAGCAAACCTGCAGTTGGAACGCAATAAATTCTTTGCATCAGTCAGCACAGGAGAAGAAAAGCCATTTGATTTCTTGCGTACCGTATTTGGTATGCTCTAAGGTTAAAAGTAAAGAAAGGAAAAAAATGAAAAAAAAAAAGGAAAATATGGGCATTTTATGGATTGGGCTAAATGAGAATTATGAATTGTATGGTCAAGATAGGTGGGATCTGGTACTAACTCCATCTGATTGCAGTAACCATTTTTGGTCCCTCAATCAGCTGGTCCTTGGAGGTTTCAACTGGTTACATATCTAAAATCCAAGCTTTTATCATTGCATTAAGCAATTGTAGCATTTCTGTAAAAAGAGTCTGTTTGAGGCTGGGGGTGGGGTGGGGGGATTTTTATCGTAAGGATATATTTATGAAAAATGCTTCACTTAAATTATCTGAAAATTAAAAGCTTCCACATCGGTCTCTTCTTCAAGCTGGGTTTTGTAGTATACTAGTAACTGCCATCCCAATTAGGAATTCTTTTGTATGAAGAATTGCCTGTCTGCATCAAAGGTTTATTCATGGATCAAAAGGAGAATTGAGTTTTTGAAGTAAGTCTACAATTTTATCACATGGAATGACATTAAGTGATCAAGGTTTATGACAAAGCTGAAGTTGGTATTTAACAGTTGCAGTGACATTTTGTCACCTATTGTTGCATCTGTCCTTCATTAAGATAATTTGTCACCTTTTGGATTTTTAGTTCCAGATTAATTAGTCCAGTATTGTCTTTCTTTATCCATTGTTTATCTTTGGCTACTAAACACTACCATGCAGAGTTTCCATGGTTCTCAATATTATTTCGAACTCTGCAGAGGGTTTTATAGCAGGAGGTACGGCTGGAGTCATTGTCGAAACTGCTTTATACCCGATTGATACAATAAAGACACGACTGCAGGCAGGTCAACCATTTCAGTGAATGTATACTTCATTTACGACTAGGTGTTTTTATCATAATAGTGGTGAGATGGTGCGGCAGATTGTTACCTTTATCTCCAGTTAGACACTATATCTGAAATATCTATCTGAGTTTTGCTGCTGGGGTTTTTGTCTGATATTAGTTTTATGGTACTTTATTGCTTCTCCACTTGATAAATCGTAATTTTATCCAGATATAAGAAATGTTTCTATTGACTTGACGGAATTTGTAAAAATGTGCCTCTGCTGTCTTAAATAGGTCGCATATGTTTTGAAGCTTACATGATAGAGTGGGTATTTATATACCTAGATCAGAATCGCGAAAATCTGAAAACATATATGTAAAAAAGGTGATAAAACTCTCAATATCCGTGAAACTACCACGTGTTTATAATGCAGAACATTTCGGTATCTCTTGCCTATCAAGGTGTTTGTAAGATTGTCTGATATTGACCATTTGATGTTATCTTACAGGCAGTTCGTGGTGGAGGACAAATAGTCCTCAAGGGCCTATATTCGGGATTGGCTGGAAACCTGGTTGGAGTCCTGCCGTAAGTACAATCAAGCTGCATTATGTCCAGTCTCTTATGGGGTTTTGCTTCTTATACCTTACTGTTAATAATAGATCACAATTGGTATAGCATCTCCTCCTATATGGTATGTGTTAAGCGTCTTGAGATCTTCTCAACCCTAATTTCTATGACTCGTTTTCTCTTCTGATGAGTGCTGTATAAGAAATTCACTGTCTTATTTTTTTCTGTTCACCCGATAATCTTTTTGTTCCTCAATATTTAATTTTCAGTTCCTTATTTTTGCCGAATAGAAGGATCCTTTCAGTTGCAGTTAGTTTTGTTTTAACTATTATCATTATAACGAAACCTTGAAATGTAAAATAACATGTTAAAGCGGGTTTTCAAAATAAAAAAAGTCGCTTATTTGCCACTCTAACTTTTACAGCGGCTTTGATCGTGGGCAGTAAAATATGTGCAGTCAAACTCCAGGAACTCTTCACTTCCTATTTCTTGATGAGTTAGTACCTAGAACTTTGGCTATTTAGTATTCCTTTTTGCCTTGACACATTTTTGGTCCTCTAAAGTGCACCACATTCACTCAGAATTTCAGAAACATATAAAGCACTCTTTTGGACACCCTTCCTCAGAATTCTGTTTTTAATTTATGTAAAGGCTCGGTCACGTACAGGATTCAGTGTTCAATTTACTTACTTAAACACTCAGTCAGCGTGATTTTACGGATATGGTCAAGTTTCATTCACCATTTGTTTTATCAGGCTGAAGTAGCATGAACATATGATGACTAACATCTGTTGGGATAGGTTGGGGTTATCTTGACTATCTCATGTAAATAATGGATGAAGTTACGTTTTAGTGTATGATTTATGAGTATTGACCCAACCTAGTCGGGGTCTTCTACATGGATCATTTTCTTCCATTCGCCCCTATCTAAGTACATGTTCCCTGATAACTGCTAGCAACTAAGTCCTTTCCCACAACTTCTCCCCATGTTATTCTCTTCTAACTCTACCTCGTCTTACGCCCATCAACTTGGCATTTGTCGGTGTTTATTTATATGAACTTACTTTTCAGAGCTGGACTGCTATATGTCTTGGTTTGGATGACAAGAATTTAATTTTTTTTGTATCCTTTTTAGTTCTCTTCCATGCCCACATGTATTGTATGTACCAACCTACTTTCTTAGGACAAGATTATAATGCATCTTTGTTGGGGGGGGGGGGGGGGATGAGCCCTTTTAGAAATTTCATGTTTTTGTTGGTCACCAAAAAGAATTGAGTGGTCGTCTAGGTAGCACGGACACGGACACCGTGTCCGACACCGACCGGGACACCGGACACCGCAATTTTCAAAAAACCAGATTTTGGACACCGCAGGACACCGCTGAATTTTTTAATATATATATATATATAGACATATATATATACACACACACACACACACATCTCAATTGGAGCAACCAAATTTCGTTCAAAATGTATGAGAAAGAAAGTAAGTAACATAAAATAGTCTCAACAGTAACAAGAAAAAAGGTCGGCAACAACAAAGCAGTTGAATGTCTTAACAGTACCAAGATTAGAGTCTCAACAATAACAAGAGAGAAGGAAAAAATACATGAGACCAAAGGCATGAAGGAGAGGTTTTATATAATCAGATGGTCTGTAAATGAGGTCGGAGATGTTGACCTATCTTACTGTAGACTGGCAAGCTTTGATGCTTTAAGCAACAAAAAGAAGGAAAAGACAGAGATGAGAGAGAAAGAAGAAGGTACCTTTTGTTGGGTTGATCTGATCATTAGGGTTTGGCCTAAAAGTTCATTTCTAAAAAACCCCAGATTTATCCCTCAAATAAATTTGAAATATTGTATTTTGTTCCCATACGAGTGGACACTTATTCACAAGGTGTCCGACACTTCTTCAAGATGTGTCCGACACGGTGTCCGGTAATTAAAAAATAAATAAATAAATTTGGACACCGCTGAGAGGTGTCGGTGAGGTGTCGAGGTGTCGGTAAGTGTCGGACACTATACCTCGTCCTATAAGAGGTGTCGGTGCTTCCTAGGTGGTCGTGGACCTGCTTTTCTGTTATTACCGAATTTTTCAAGCAATTGCTCTGGTGTATTTTCAATGATCTGCAATCCTCCCACTACATTTGTTATTTACGGGTGATTTCTGTTCTTTGTTTTGGTAAGCTATGATAACTTACAACGACCATTGGTGTTTAGAGTCTAGAATATTAATTGCTTATCTTTGACAAACTTTTGGTCATTTGCATGATTTTTCTCTTCCCTTTGTTAAGATGGATTGAATGAGAGAAATGGTTGAATTTGCCAGCGGTGTGAAAGGAATAGCCTTATTTACTTTCTTCACTCTGGAATCTGCAGCGAGACCAAACATTAAACATTTGGTTCTTGGCTTTGAAGAACATAAAAGGCAAAATGAAGCAGTCTTTAACAAGATATTTTTTTTTTATTCTGCCTGCAGGGCTTCTGCCTTATTTGTTGGTGTTTATGAACCTACAAAGAAGAAATTATTGAAGATTTTTCCTGAAAATCTTAGTGCAATTGCTCATCTGGTAAGAGTTCCTTCCATCTCTGTTTTTCTGCAAGATTACATTAACTTTCATAGATTTGTGTTGAGTGACCTGAAATATAGTCTGAAAATGGAGAATCATTGGCACTGTACACAGTTCGAACTTCCATATAGGGACCGCAACAGTTGCCTATAAATTCTTGAAAGCACCTGGTAGCCTTTTTAATGGTGTCCTAGATTTGCTTAACAGAATTTTACATATGCTGAAAATATCATAATCTCCCAATATAAGAGAAGAATACCCATACCCATACCCCGCTCCCCACAACACCCACACACACAGAAGGAGGGTGCGGTGTTTGAAATACGACTATGATTTTTGGTATCATCATTTTGAGAATTTTTTTTAAAATAAATTCGAAATCTCAGTTCATATTTCATACTTGTGGGGTGACTGGAGTTATGTCACATGGAAATAATTTCAAACCAGACTACACATTTATGTGCTCTCCATGTCAAATGTATAACAAAATACGTGCAGTCCTTCTGTTGGCTTATGAAGAAGAGCTTTTTATCTCTCATTTTTGGGTGTCAGGGGCACACTAATGCTTTATCTGAATCCTTAAATAATAGTCTTCTTGTGAATAACTCTTCGTTGTTACCTTTTTTATCAAGTTTGTAAAAGCATAAAACTTTAAGGGGATTTAAACCTAATCTTTTCTCTAAAAGGAGAAAAACGGGCCATGAAAAGTTACTTTTAGACTTTTGACTAGCCATTTTTTTACTAACCAACTCCACACTTTATTTCACTAAATCGAGAGGAAACTAACTATATGAGAAAGCCTGTAATTGTAATTTCATTTTCCAGAATTGGAATGAAAACAGGATGAGAATCAGAATTGAGCTGTAAAGAAAAGCATGATACAAAGATAGATTTCTGATATATAAAACTAATTTGACATTCATTGAGGTTATTAAGGCGATGCCTACCTGAGACTCTTCTGGTTACCTATGTTTTTCTGCACCTGTTTGGTGCAACAAAGTAGAGATGTCAAATGGGCCGGGCGGCCCGCGGGCTGGCCCGGCCCGCTAATGAACAGTGCAGGCCCGAAAATAAAGGGCCTTGGACCAGGCCAAGGTTTCACCAAAAATGACCCGAAATTGGGCCCGATTTTGGCCCTAAATTGGGCCCGAAACTGGCCCTAAATTCGGCCCTTTTCTGGCATCTTCCTCTTTGCTCTTCTGGGCCTGCTTCAATCTTCCACAGGTAAGAGAGAGAGTGAGGATATACATGAGCTTTTGTTCATCTCCACAGGCATACTTATCCCTTATCCAACGTAAATACACATGTTTATGCCTGTATAAGCATAGCCCATCTGTTGAAGTTGGTTTTTCTGTTGGTCACTTCCATGGAGGACCCATTGTCTCAGTTGTAAATGAGGGCTTAATTGCTTCCCCTTCCTGGTATTACTTGATTTTGTATGGTATCAATTGCCCCTTGCACACGGTGAAATCACTTGATAAAACCAGTATTTCATGCTTATACATTCATACCATTTGTTTCAAGTTCATCCTTGTTTTCAGTTGGTTTATGCCGCATCTATGTAACGGGTCCCTAATTCAAATTTTAGACTGCATTTCGATACATCAAAATCACGCCCAAACTTTGTGGTGCTGCGCTTAATTAACGTTTTGATGCTATTCCCAGTCACATTTTATCAATCTTTATCATTTGGTGATGAGGGGGTATTTTGGGCTTTTGTGGACTTTGAAAAATCTATAAATTCACACCCTTCCTTTCTAATTTTTCACACCATCTTTTTCTATTAGAGAAGCGCTTCTCTTACTAACGATAAAATATTGTTATGGTTGTAGGCATTCTTCCGTTGTCTGCGATCTAAAATTACTTACACACAATGTTATCTTAGCCGATAACCAAGAGATATTTACTCATACCATGGAACTCATATGGCCGCTACATTTTCAAAGAAACCAGGTGGTGCTAATTTTGCAGCCCAAAAAGTTAACCCCAAAAAACAGCATTTATCTCTAATGTAAGCAAGTGTACACAACCTTTGTTCACTGAAATGTCATATCATGTCTACACTCACGAGTCTACAATTCACAAAAATCCCAAGCACAGTTTAATATTTTATAAAAAAAAAAAAAACAGATGCTATTGGTAGGCGAGCTCTATAAAATAAACAGATACTACTTGTAGTTCTACACACAAACTACTATGAAGCCCAAATGATAATGGAGAACTGAAATCACTTGTAAAAGTGTGTAGACAGGGATGTTGATTAGCATAATTAGGACCATGTATTGAAATGTTTACACTTTTATATTGTAGAGCTTGAAGACAGATGAAGGTTTCTTTGTTTTCTTTTACTTGAAACCCCAAAAAAGTGCAACCACAATTCTGGTTTTCTTGGTTGTCGGATTTGGCCCGAAGAGTGGTGAAAAAGAAGGAGTGGGATTTATTTGGGGCTGTCACTGAAACGGGTAAGGGAACCAAATGCAGTCTTCAAAAGCCTAAACACACAATCTTCTGGATGCAATAAAGTTGAGAAACTTTTTAGCTTTGTACCTTGAGATTGTTTCTCTCTTGGTGTCTTTACTGGTCCATTTTGACATTTTTATACACATTAAAAATGCTACTTATAAATTATAATGTTAGTAGGCCAAAAAAGGCTTGTCAATATTACACTAAATTAACATGTATCAATCTCAACCTTAATTTGATGTATTCTTGTTGGCCATCGACGCAAATAAATAACAAGGAGTTGGGAACAAAAAAAAAAATTTTGGGCCCCGGTCAGGCCCAAGCCCAACCCTAAATATTGGGCCTAGGGCCAGGGCTTGGACTGGGCCCCATATATCCCATATTTTAGGCCTGGCCCTGGCCCGTTTTCATTGGAGGCCCGTTGGGCTCGGACTGGGCCGGCCCAAGCCCGGCCCATTGATATCTCTACAACAAAGAGATAAATAAAAGGAACGCCATCCCCGTGCCTCCTCTTTTCTTCTCTCCATGGCTAGAGAGTTCACTCTTCAGGGCATATCTCCATGAGGACTCACCTAGCATTGGGGTAGATATCTACTATTTACGAGATTGCGAAGATACTTGGTATGTGTTTACTATGGAGTTGTGTAGGACGAGTAGGTTTTTCATGTGATCACCTTATTTATCTCTTTATTTTTTAAAATCTCTTGCTCTAAATGATGGTCAAGCCTACTCTTGTACTAAAAGGGTCTTGTATTGCTTGTAGACATCAGGTGCTGTAGGAGGGCTTGCTGCTTCTCTCATCCGTGTTCCAACAGAGGTAGATAAGTTCACTCGTGCCTTGCCTTAATCTTGTCCCCCAAATGCTTAACTAGGCCTTAATGTTTTATTCTGTCTTAGGTTGTTAAGCAAAGGATGCAGACTAGGCAATTTGCTTCTGCTCCTGATGCCGTCCGGCTCATTGTTTCCAAGGAGGGATTTAAAGGTCTTTATGCGGTGGGAAATCATCTTTTACTCATTTTTTAAAGACAATTTGAGTCGCGAATTCTCTCACACCACTCCGTGTAGCGATCATAGGTTTGAGTTTTGCTTCTTTCTCGTGGATGATTATGGTGTCTTCAGTACAAAAATGATCCTTTGTACCAAAAAGGCAATGATTACGCGGCTTTGTTTATTTCTTCTTTATTAGTATCAAACTTTGATATTTCGTCTTACCTGCATGCCATTTTTGCAAAACAACTATTGTTGAATATCAAAGAGAGATATGACCTGCATGCTATCTTTTCATATGAAGTACTTGCGCTCACCTTTATCTTGGGTTTGTAGGGATATGGATCTTTTTTGCTGCGAGATTTGCCATTTGATGCGATCCAGTTTTGCATCTATGAGCAGCTTCGAATAGGCTATAAGATGGCGGTAAGATTTTTTTTTGTTAGGACTTTGTTCGTCTTTGTCGAAAATATTCGGTTTCTTTCTTTCTTTTTCTGTTCGTAATGCTAGGATCTTAGCTTCCACAGTAACTCCTTGATATAAAATCTAAATTTATTACGATATTCTGACCTCATGCCTTAGTCTTTTGCTAGATGATTCTCCCCTGAGTTTATTATGGCTTTGAAGCTTAGTGTGAGAACTTGGTGCAGTTTTAAATATCTGTTATCTACTCATACTTGGGAACTTCATTTCTCTTATTCATTCTTTAGGCAATATCTGTGTTCTAGTATGTCAACTCTTGTTGAACAGCTTAGTTAACACCCGATATGCCAAACACTTCCTCAAGTAGGATGTTGACCATTATCTTTAGTCTTTCTTTGTTTCAGTATTTTTTCCCCTTTAACTTCATATTTATACAACGATTGCATCATATACTGGCCTCACTTTTCCATGTAACTGACATGCTATAGTTCTATATGTTACCTAATCCCTTATTCTCCCACTATGTGGCCAACCAACTCCAAATACCGAAACTGTCAACTATTCGGTAGCTCTTCACCTTGGACCTTTACTAAATCCCTTTCCAAATTCCTGTGCTGGCTTTCACTACTCAGTTTTGGTCCTACTTACTCTAAACTTTCTTAATCATAGAGCTCCCGTCATACATGGGACCTCATCCTGAACGTGTCTGGTTGGTATCCTTCATTATCAAGACAAAATGATAATGGCAAGCCTATAGTGATGATAATCAAGTACTTACTCCTGCTGTAGACTTTATGGTGGTCACAGTTGCCTTACATGCGGCTACTAGTGATCCATTTTTTTCAGGACCCAGAATAAAACATCCCTCGGGATTGTCATAGGCTTTTTCTACTTCCTATAAATGAGAAGGAAGATCTTTCTTTACCTGTCAGTATCTTCAATTGATCTCCTTGAAGCTGGTACATCCATTGCTAACGTCCTCGACAAAGTCCAATTGATTCTTGATGTTTTGCCTAACGCACTATCTTTAAGTTTCAGTGTCACTCTTTAGCTACTTGCTGTTAGTCATTATACCTACCAATTTATCCTTCCATGCAACTACTTGTCTATTTCTAATGCGTTATTCTATTAAATAACCATAATGTACTATCCACTAAACGTTACTACAGTTTTTTTTGGCTAAAGGATACGTTGGGAGGGAATAGAGTGGCATGCTAGTCAACTTGTGTGGATGTCCCATTAATGAGGCAGACACAAGTGTTGCTTCAAGCCATATTAATGGAATAAGGCCTTGTCTTACCTAACTGTTGCAGAAAGTAGTAGTACCCAAGTTCTTTGGTGAGGAGAATGAGCCATCAACCACCATGGTCTAAGCTAACTGTATTTTTGTAAGGTCCTCTCCTGTGCGCAAGCAATTTAATAAGATGCTTATCAGGGTACAAATGTATAGTGGACCAAATGATAGCTGGGGACTTGAACCCATGTCCTTGCCAAATCAGAATTCTGCTACCACATATGTCACTATCTGCTTTATATAGATTGAGCTTGCTAGAGAAGGGTCCACAATGTATATCATGTTTTAAGAACATTTGCGTTGTTTTTTTAGTTTTTATATATTATTTCCCCCCTCCTTAGCATCTAAATCTCTATATGCAGGTTATCGTGTGTTTTTCGATATGCATCCTACAATTATCTTGCATCCCGGTGTTTTGATTAACCTTTTTATTCAAATTACATTTTGTTCTGTTTATTTATTGACTTTTACTGGTTTCCTATTATCCTCTTCGAGTTGAGAAGCCTTATTCTTATTTGTTATTTTGGCCTGATTGCAAAGTTCACCCTTTTATGTCTGGCTCATCTATGAAATCAACCTCCGAACCTTATCTTTGAAGTCTGGCTCATATATGATATCATTCTCTAGACTTCATCTGCTTAATTTGGTTAATGAGCTTGGCTTGAAACACATTTGCTGCATTCAGTTATTCTTCTGCTTTATTTACAGTCATTAGAAATTATACCGCTTTCTGTTCCATTTCCAGAGTCATTGATCTTTTACTGCTTTTGCCCTTCTGCCAGGCACAAAGAGATTTAAATGACCCAGAGAATGCTATAGTTGGTGCTTTCGCTGGTAATTTAACACCTATGAGCTTCTCTTTCTATTACCTACTCTCTTTTTTTTTGTGTATATTGGCATGTTTGCTTGATGCCTCTACGACTAACTTCTTCAGCACATCTGCCAATGGATGCATTTTTGTTGTTTTACCCATTTCAAATAAGGGCACCTTTTCATGCTGTTAACTATTAACGCACCTCGCTCATCTTTGGACTCCAACACTGGAGTTCAGCGCAGAAGTGATGGCTTAGCAACGGCATCTGGAATCTGGCGCGTAGCTAGAAGATTGATGTGTGTGTGTGTGAGAGAGAGAGAGAGAGATTCATGCTGTTAACTATTAACGTACCTCGCTCATCTTTGGACTCCAGCACTGGGGAATTCAGCGCAGAAGTGATGGCTTAGCAACTGCATCTGGAATCTGGCGCGTCGCCGGAGTTCTGTTTCATGGCTACCTTGTTAAAGAAATCACGTGAGACAGCCAAGTAGAATATAGCTTGATTGGTATAAGAATGTTCAAGCACCCTATTGGTGTGTGCGCATCTGTGGGCATATGTATCTGGATTTTTTTGGTCATTTTTGTTGTAGGGGCGGGGGCGCCGGGGCGGGGCTGGGGTTATTCATTTTTTTGGTTTCTTTGTTCGTATGTGACTCGTAAGGCCCAAGGTATGAACTATCCGTATGATAATTAAGAGTCCATGTACAAGGCCTGTCAGTTCTGCAGGAGAAGCACTTGCATACGTAGCCTTTTCAGTCTATAAAAAGTACCTCTCATTATGATAAGGTACTTAGAAATATCACCCCTTTGACTCAATTGGTGGTGATATGACTTGAGCTGCTAAGTAATTAGTCAAAACTCACATATTTATAGTTAAAATTAAAATTTTGAAATAACAGTCGTAAAAAGCGTGTAGCAGTAATGATAGTCAAAACTCACATATTTATAGTTAAAACAAATGTTTTAAACTTGTCCTTATCAATTGTTTATTACCAGTAACCTTTTGTATTGTATCGTTCCGTTTAGTAGTTCCTTTCATCGTCCGCAAGATTGGTGCCACGCTTCTTTTGTTTTTTGTTTTCCTATGGCCATGATTGGAATCTAGACTTTTCCCTTTTAGCATTAGACTTGGCGCAATCGAATCCATGACCATTTATTGGAGCCCACGCGTTTTGAGTAGAATGTACAGTTTCAGAGTAGAATGGGCGACAATCTCATCGTGAAGAAGAGAATTATCTGTTTATTAGTGCACTAGAGTTGAGATATAGAGAGGTGTCCCTTGATTGGTTCTGACCATAAAAGTTCAAACGTTATGTATTACATAGAAAAGTTGGCAAATTAAAAGAACATCTAAATGGATATGGATTCAGTAACATGCAAGTAAATTTTCTGTGATGCGTTAAGGTCCAAGCTTAAAGGTGGGAGTGGCACTCACATTGTGGTTGCTTTATGTTCTACATCATTGAGTTTGCATGAGTGATTATGTAATGTTTAAAAGAACAATAAATCTTATAAAGACGCTGATACTTGCAACTCCGCGCTTACAAATCTTCTGGCAAGTTCATGAAGCCACAAACATAGATAATGTAGATCAAATTTTTTATCATTACTTTGTAATCAAATCCATCTTGAATGGTGGGGGTTTGGCATAGACCCCTACCGTCTCTTTAGTACATCAAAATGGATGCCATTTGTGTGATAAATCTTGCTTCAAAAGAAATACTTTCAAAGACTGGGGAGCACATGCCTCTACTCCTAACAGATCGGAAGATTTGGTGCTTTATTACCTTCTCTGAGGGTGTAAATGAAGCTGCTGGAACTCTGTTGATGCTCATTAATGAGTGAAAATGACACTCAACAAATCCTTGCAGAGGCCTAACTGATCAGAAGTTTGTAGATCCCTTTTAGTCCTTTCAGTTGTCAATCATATTGCGCCTGCAGAGTATTGTGATTGTGATTGCAATTGTCAACAAGTATTATTATTATTTTTTTCCATTTACCTCTTACTATCTTCATATTGTGCGTGAAGATATCCGTTAACATAGGGTTACAAACTTTCAAGGACTGTCTGTTTGCTTGTGAATCTCATCATTAGTTCAATTCATATTTGTAGGTGCACTAACTGGAGCTATAACAACTCCCCTGGATGTAATAAAGACTAGATTAATGGTTCAGGTATGGCCAATCAGTCTCCTTTGTTCTTGTGAATCCTTCTTTTTTATGTGCACGTTGATGTGCAAGGTTATGTCCTAGGGTGTATTTGTTCATTTACTTGTTGAGCTATTCTATTGTCATCTTTTCAACTGCAGGGATCAGCAAACCAGTACAAAGGAATCGTTGATTGCGTTCAGACTATCATCAGAGAAGAAGGACCGCCCGCCCTTTTGAAGGTGGATATTGTTTACGTTTCTTTTTAACATTCCAGGTTTATATCAAGATATTTAGTACTTCATCCCTTCCGCGCTGTACACCCTCCTCAGCCCTTTCCTCACGTGCATCTTTTCTCTTTATCTCGTTTCTGCCTTGTACACCTTCCTCTCTCCCTTTCCTCACATCCTTGTCATATTTTTCCTGTTCAGTTTGATTGAATTTCTCCCTTTGTTTATTCGGAGATATGAAGAATACTTCTAATTTTGCAACCGCAGTGGGAGAGATTAACCTGATATATAAATTTATATCGCATTAAGATAGCACCTAATGAAACCAAAACATTTGAGTTTTGTCAACGCCGCTCAAAGTTTTATCCTTTGCTTATAAGCAGGCAGTCCTCAAACATAAACATACAACGTTTTTGTGACCTTTCAGGATTTTAATAATTCCTAGGTAATATGTGATCAACATTCAGGAATATGGTAAGTTGATGATTATAACATCTTTGAAAGATTTTAAGCAGATCATTTTTTGTTTGCTACCTATAGGGCATTGGACCAAGAGTGATGTGGATAGGCATTGGCGGCTCAATATTCTTTGGTGTACTGGAAAGCACAAAACGGTTCCTTGCTCAGAGGCGTCCTATTCATCCAATTACAGATTCCTCAAAGCGGGACTAAATTTTTAACTGCTAATTGCCTCTTTTATTATCACTTCCATTTTCGTTTTCGTTTAGATTCCTTTTGTTAGGTACCATTTTATTGGGGTTCAAGGTCGAGGGAAGAAAACTATTATATACCCTGTAGATGATTAGGTTGTATTAGACAGAAGTGTCTAAGAATACTATTGGATGAAGATCTGGTGTTGGTTTGGTTCGTGGTATTGGTGTATTGGATTCCGAGCACACAAAAGGCTTCAGCGACATTGCAAGGCTATCTGCAATGTTAAAAGATTAGGGATTGTATAGCTTGTTAATGGTACAATGGATTTTGTTTTTATCAGGGTAAACCCACCATCCGAACTTTGTACACACGTTTGCTCACCTTTCGACCTCATTGTTAGATACCATTTTGTAGGAGTTGAAGGTTGAGGGAAGAGAACTTTTATATTCCCCTTGCATGTGTTGGAGTCGTATTTGAAGAAAGGTGTCTAATAAGAATGTAATTGGATGAACTGGTGCTGGTGTCTTGGTTTTTGTTTTTCGCGTATCTGGTTCCATGCACACGGGCTTCAGCAAGGTGGCAAGGCTATCTGTAATATTTTTCCTGGTTCTCAAGCAATAACATTTGATACGGGAAATATACGTGGCCATGCGGGCCATACTTCGGCTATGACCAGCCTTATAGATTAGAGATCTAACCCGAGTTAACTCCAATCTCCTAGTCTGATTTCCGATAAGTATCGCTGCTTATCAAGACCTCCTAATGTATTGTCGATATCTAGGTCAATACCATAGCTCGTTAAGGATCACCCTCTCACGATAATGACCAAGTGATTGTCTCCTCATAGCATAAGGTGGCCTTTACCCATTATAACATGCATGTCAGGCACGGGGATTGGGTTATTTTGATACGGAATCTTTGAGTTTTGTCCCACTACTGACTTAGGTATCCGAGGTTTTCTGTCAGATCGTTATCCGGTGAGTCACCATACAGACCCGTTCGTGAGATCTTCGCGGTCCTTCTAGATTTCGTCCACAACATTTTGACGTCATTTGTGGGATGCAACAAATTGGCCAAACGGCGTCCGAGTCGTCCTTTGCGCCAAGTCCACTAATTGCTAGTAGCTGAGTGGCCGTAAAAGCGTGGCAAGGCCATTGCTAAGGCTCTTCTTGGCTCCCGTGTTGAAATCAACCCAGCGCGTGCAATGGGTTCAATTCACTAGCTCTGTTGATGGGTGCACCCTTGCGGGTTAACCACTGTTGCAAGACCCTATGTTCCTCCTTAAACAACGGCTGAGCAGCCTGATTTGCTCAGCTCATCACTATTCAGGTCATGCACAAATCCATTGAACAGTTACAAGCATCGATCAACCATCCTCTTAGGACACATTGAGCACCACAGACTACTAATTAGCGGCAGTTCGTTCATCGGCGCCTTACCCATCCCCCTCTACAGGAACCTACAGGCTCTCATACCTGACGTCCATGATCACTCGACCACTGATTCAGAAAGGGCCCTGTCAAAATGCACCATAAGGAAGACGAGAACTGAGGTCATGAACACATCACCATCTCTGACGACGAAGGGCATCGTAATCCTAGACATGTGCAGTCAAAAGAGAGCTATTTCGAGACTCGCTCTTCGGCATGTCAACCGCGTTACTGCCGTTCCCAAGATTGTCACTTGGAAAAGCTAAACATGATTGCACCTATCATCACCGAATGTCCCTTCCTGGAGGACATCGAGCTTTTTCCAATGTCTATTAACTGCAAGATGTTGCCATGCAAATCTTTTGATGGCATTGGCTAAGGCTGTAAATGAACCGAGCTGTTTATGAATTGCTCGTGGTTCGTTTCCCAAAAAACTCGTTTAAGTTCGTTTATATAATATTCGAACTGAACATGAACAAAATATTAGAGCTCATTTGTTAAGCAAGCTGAACATGAACATTCCAAAGTGTTCACGAATATGTCCTTGAACAACTCGTTTGGATTATAGCTTAACTATAATATGTTCAAAACCCATATAACTTAATTATAGTATTTATTAGTTTAAACTTGGAAGCCCTAATATTACTTAGATAATTGGATCAAGTAATTTGGAAATAATTGTTTTGAACAAGAACATGAGTTTTCAAGTTCAAGTTAGGTTCGTATAAATAAACGAACAAACTCTAGTCGAACACCAGTTTTGTGAACAACCGACTCGCGAACGAGTTCAAATAAAAATTTGAAGATTAAACGGACATGAACACGAGCATGATCTAGAACCAAAGAAATGAGTTTGAATATACATCTGTTCGGCTCGAACTCGATTCATATACAGCTCTAATACCGGCGACCCAATCGAGCACTTAGCACGAGTTTCATCCTACATGAACTTGCACCTGGTCCCAGACCAAACCATGTGCGTGCTTTTCCTATCAACTTATAAGGGGTTGCTTTATTGTGGTTCCAGCACATCCCATTTAAGTTTTTGTCGTGCTGGACACAACTTGCAGAATCCTTCTGCGCTAATTTCCTCACGAACCGCATGCTGTGCAAAAATTCATCAGCACTTTTTCAAGGACCTCACAAAATATTTAAGTCTTACGATGCCCGTTTCAACACGGAGAAGCTTTTGATTGATAACCTAGACCCTATCGTCACCTTTGTCGCCATGGCCAAAGGGGTTCACCCCAGCACTCACGATATTCACTCAACAAGCGTCCCTATGAAATATGGGAGACCTTATTAACAAAGTGGAAAAGTATCTTTGTGCTGAAGAGGATCTAAACTTACTAGCAAAGAGCTGCATATAGGACAGAAACAACGAGACTGATCATAGCCCGACCCATGGAGGATGAAAACAAGCGCACTAGGGGGGGAAGGCAAGAGAGAGAGAGAGAGAGAGAGAGAGTCAAGGACTAAGTCATAGGATTGGAAGATGTTAGGCACGTCCATCATACCATATGCGGTCTCTACTTGTTTTTATGTGATTCTTAATGATTCTTACCCGAAATAAACAATATCGAAACAAAAGCTATGTTAAACCTATTTTATTTTGTACTCAACAACGGTTGAATGACCTACTTGTAAAAGCGGTTGGTTGTTAAGTAACATCGAAAGGAAAGATAAAATGAGATTGAGCTTCATATGGAGCAGGAGCCAAGAACGAGTGAAAACGATGGGTAGACAAATGGCGCTTTAATTTCTTAGAAGTTGGAGCCAACAACGCGTGATAGAGACTGGTCATCGGCGTACGACTAAGAGCCTGAGGGAACAACGTGTGAAAGCATTGGTCGCTTAATGATGTAGAAAATAGTGAACCTAAGAGTCAGAGCTAACAGCGCGTGAAAGAAGCTAGTAGCTTAATGATATAAAACACTCTGAACGTATAGAGCACTTGCTTTAAGGGCTGAATACACTTTGGAGACTGTTTATATGAGACAAACAGTTGGTCTGATGTCCAACCCTAACGTAAGATAAACCTATTTATTTGAGGTAACTGAAGGTGTGACAGCATGAACTATGTGATAATTTGTGTTTGGTGCCGAAAAACATAAATTCAGACAACACTTATGGCTTTTATAATAGAGCTATAATCATTTAGCTTCTAGTCGATCCTATGGAGCTGCAATGTGTTTTAGGCATGCCTGCCTTGTTCTTCAATTTACATAAAGCTGCCAGAGCGGTCTAATATGGGGCTATTTCGTGCTTATTTTACCATTCTGCTCACACTAAGCTCCTTTAAGTGATCTGACCTTGCCACATGTTAGGACTGGAGATGACCTTATTTTGCCTTCTTGATTAAGTTCTCATCCAGCCTCTGTCACGTCTTTCACAACTGCTCTCTCGACGATACTTTGCATAGTAAAAACCTTAGGCTCTATGTGAAGAAGTGATGTGTATCGCCCATGCTTAGATCTTGTCACGTGTTGTTAGTCATTGTTGTCTTTGATTTGACAGTTGCTAACTTTCCTCACTTATGCTAGGGCAAATCGACCTTCATTGAGGACTTGTTCTTAGGCCGATTACTCGTATTTTGATGACATGGAATGCTTGATGCCGTTAGGTGTATCAACCTCACCTAGGCTGATATGTTGCAATTGTCTTGGTTTGAGAAAAAGTAAAAAACGATAAATACACGACCATTCGATTTCCAATATCTTTGAAGCATTCCATCGAATACCCATCGAAGTTGGATATGTTGATTAAAGTCAAAGGAGCTTAAAGCTATAGTGAACATACCTATGAAAGTTTCATCAAGTCCAATTTCAAAGAGCAACAAAGAATGCATATGGTAACTCGCTAAGTTACTTTCGATTGTGATTGATATTTACCACTAAGTTGCCAGTCTTGGTTTGATACTTGGTGGATTATTGATTATGGCCTAAGATGACCTTAGAACACCTTGTGCACCACATGCTAACCTTTAAAATAAGTGTGTTCTTAAAATGGGTTAACTTGGAGCTAACTCAGAATTTTTTGAAAAACGTTTTTGGAGCTTATCTTTTCATATTTTGGTACAAAATTTCATTAGCGTTCCAACACAAAAGACTGTGCCTCAATCCGATTTCCCAGAGGAAGTTATGCCCCAGTAAGAATTTGTGAGCAGTCGAATTTATTGGAAATAGAGTCGACTGCATTGAGGCACACGATAAGGTCTACTTTTGCTAAAAATCATGCCAAATATTTCTATAGCGACAATCTTTCATATTCAACATATAAAAATGATTTAGAGCTTCATTATACACCTTGAAAACACACATCCTAAGTCTCTATTCATTAGAGAAATATCAAGGCTCAATGCTTAAACTTTTCTCTCTTCATCTTCATGATTTTACATCATCAAACAAAACATCTTTGTGAGCAATTTTTTAATTCATGATAAGCATTCTTTCAAGTCATCAAGTCATCAATTCTCTCATCTCACTATTGTACCAGAGCTTCATTTGCACACTCGTTTTATAAGGGTTCCTTTTTCCACAGTTGATCTTTACAGAAAGATTGTGATTAAGGCTTGAGTTTGTCAAGTCTTGAGTGAGCTATGTGGATCCAACCCTTGTGTTTGGTGTTGGAATATTACCAAGTGTTTGTCAAGTCTAAACCCTGAAGAAGATTGTTGCTAGTGGATTCTAGTGCTCTTGTAAGGGACTTTCTTGAAGAGGTGGATGTAGGCTTGAGAGAAGTTCAAGCCTAACAATTTAAATGTCTTTGGCATATTTCTAACTCAATCCCTTTACTTATGATCTATAATTGTTTGAGATTGTGTAGTTAGCATATTGGTTGAGCTTGTGTATTGGCTTGATTGAGATATATGCTTGTAATTAGCTTAAATCCCTAATTAATTTTCAAAAACTCTATTAACCCCACATCCCTCATTATGGTTGTTTTACTATTTTCACAAACATAACCTAAAGGATGAATTTGTATATGGGACACCATGTAGGCTAGGGCATCGGGTAAGAAATGAATGGTATTAAGGCTCAGAGGCCTAAATATGATAGGAAAGCCTCCAGTGTGTACCCATGGAGACCGAGCTTAGATAGTGATTAAGCTACTCACTTATTTTATTAAACGAATCAGGTTTAATGTAGTTCATATAACCAACCATGTTGAACCTCTATCATTTGAACTCAAACAATGTCAATCTACGCATCGCGTCTCAATAATGATTCTTCAACATCTGTAATTTTTGTTTTTTTTCCGCTTCTTCTTCTATTTTTTTCGAGATCAAACAAATTTGACTCATCATCTTCTCAACCACCAAGAGTTTGGTTCTTTTGAGAATGAATCTTTTCATATCAAGTCTAAATTGAACAACAATACTTGAATATAGGCATATCCAAAGAGACTCACATACACTAAGGTTAGGAAAAAAGGTTCACAAAAGAAAGGCTACAATGTTTAAGCTCCAAAGGCTAGCAAGTGGAAAATCAAGCATAAGATTAAAAGGATAATATGTGCTGGCCAAACGATGGCCTCCAATCACTGAAAATGCCTATTTCATGAAGGAACATGAACAATTTACATTATTTTGAGGGATTTTTTGTTCAAATATTTTTCCTCTTTTATGTCCATAAATTGTGGTTTGTCGTTAACCGTACGTATTGATTAATTATCAAAACTAAAATTGTCAACCGAAGAGTAAGCAAAAAAACAACTATATCATTAATCAGAAAGTCTATGTAAACATAAAGGAATCAAAAGATCTACAAAACAATAGGAAAGATCATCTAAAATAGTAACAGAAATGAGAATCAAATAGAGATTTCGGCCCGGAATCAGACTCAATATTAGGATAGCCTTTGACAATCGATCCAACAACTACGTATCTTGCCTTGAGTTGGAGTAATCTAGCTAACTAGATTGCTCCATCTCAAGGCAAAATAGGAGGGTTTATCTAAACCCTGTTAATGAGATCCTAGATAGCATGCCTTACATTACAAGAAAAAGGACTTTTAGCGACGGAATTTTCCGTCGCTAAAAGTCCTTAATCCGTCGAAAAAGGATTTTGGCGATGGACCACCATTGCTAAAACTTCGTTGCCTACAATTCCGTTTCTAAAAGTTTTGCAACGAATTATTTCAATCCGTCGCCTAAAGTCCACTTTCAACGACGGACATACTAACACAATTGCCGACGGCGTTTCTGTTGCTAATTCTATTTTTCGTATTTTAATTTATTTTCTTTTTTCGGTAATAATTTATTACGTAAAATATTTAGCGACGAAATTCCGTCGCTAAACGTTCGTCGCATAAACTTTACCGACGAAAATCCCGTCGCAAAAACTCGTTCTTTTAAATTAGTTTGACTTTTAGCGACGGAATAAATTCTGTCGCTAAAAGTCAAACTAATTTAAAAATTTTTAATACCTAAACATGTAATCACAATCCAACAATCACAATCCAACAATAAATGTATACAAAATTCAAGAGGGCACGGGAGCGGGGTACATTAATAGAGTAGAGGAGGGGGGGCAAGGGAACGGGATACAAAGCGCTAGGAGGGGAAGGGCTGATCAGGGTTTGGCGAGTCCTAGATTTGGCATGTCCAGCAGCAATGCCTAGCATGTAAAGGGACATACGCATTAATCTCGATAACAATCGTATAGTGTTCACTAATTAAATGTATATAGTGGTTGTACCTGATTTTGCACGGTAATCCTCCTATAAACCTCTGCAGCAATGTGACGGACTTCGTCCTCATGTAACGACGAGCACTCCACGATCGGTGTTTGCATTAAAACTGATTAATCCTAATTTACTATTAATTTAAACTCCGATTTAGCCCTAATTAAAACTGATTAACATTAATTAACCCTAATTTACTGTTAATTTAATCTCTAATCCACCAAATCAGGATTCTTATGTAAACCCGGTGCTTTTGGATGGTAGTTTTCTAACAGTCATTAGGGCTGATTAGAGATTAAATTAACAGTAAATTAGGGTTAATTAATGTTAATCAGTTTTAATTAGGGCTAATTAGGGCCGATTAGGGCTAATAAGGCTAATTCGAGCTAAATAGGGTTAATGCTAATGAGGGTTAATTCGACCTAAATAGGGTTAATTGGACTTAACTATTGTTAATTAGGATTTAAGTAAGAGCGAGTAAAGGTAAATTAGAGTTAATGTGTTAATTAGGATTGAGTCACTTCGTTGAGTTCATTCGCAGAGTTGATATTGTCCCACCTGTGATTGAGTCCAGGGTTTAAGTATATAGTTAGGGTTAGATTGTACTTAGGATAATTATGGTTAATTAGGAATATATTAATAGGGTTTAATTAGAGTTTAGCTAAGGTTACCTAGGAATATGTTAGGGGTTAGTCGGGATTAATTGAGGGTTAATTGGGGTTAATTATGTTTACTTAGGGTTAATGAGGGTTATTTAGGTTTAATAATAGTTAATTAGGTTTAATTAGGGTGAATCAGATTTAATTACAGTTAATCGGGGTAAATTAGGATTGACCGGGGTTAATCAGGGTTAACTAGGTTTAATCGAGGTGAATCGGGGTTAATTAGGGTTAATTATAGTTAATTAAGGTTACCTAGGGATGTGTTAGGGGTTAACCGGGGTTAATCAGAATTATTTTTTTACAGTTTTCCCTCGTGGAGGGATTCAATTTTCATGTGACTCCTAACAACCAATCAAAGAGGCTAAGGCAACAATTTCTAAAGCTTCGCATTATAACAATTGTGGAAATCAGAAAGAACATTTTGACATCAGAATAACTTAAAAAAAATTATAATCAACTATAATCAGAATAATTCAACAAGTCACAGCAAACGCCAAGAATATAGCACTATGCAGGGCATCGGGGATTGATGAAACATGGATACTACATATTAATTAAGGGTTTAGTGTACTATACATGAATATAGGCATGTAAGTATTGCATTTAATGGAATAAAGGACCTTAATTAAAATAATGTTAAATTCTAACATTTAATTAAAATAATACGTACAAGTGGAGGGCGGTCGGCTGTTGGCCGGTCGCCGGCGTTGCGGGCGATGGCCGGTGGGGCAAAGGGTCAGTGGGGCGTGAGATGGAGGTGAGGGGTGGAAGGAGATCGCGAGTAATTTGGATGTACTTAGGCTTTATTAGGCTAATTCGGATGTAATTCGAGTAATTTGGATGTACTTAGATTAATTAGGCTTTATTTGATTAAATAGGGTTTATCCGGGCTAATTAGGATTTAATTAGGTTTAGGGTTTAAGGTTAACCGGTTCAAATATGTTTAATCGAGGCTAATTACTGTTAATTGGTTCAATTAGGATTAATCAGGGCTAATTAGGGTTTATTTGTTCAATTAGGGTAAATCGGGATTAATTAGAGCTAATTCGTTCAATTAGGTTGAATCACGATTAATCAAAATTAATTGGTTCAGTTAGGGTTAATCGGGTTTAATTAGGGTTAATTCGTTCAATTATGGTTACACGGGGTTAATTACTGTTAATTGGTTAGATTAGAGATAATTAGGATTTGATTAGGGTTAATTGGGAACAAATTAGGGGTAATTAGGGTTTATTTGGGCTAATTAGGATTTAATTAAGGTTTAGGGTTTAGGGTTTAAGGTTAACCGGTTCAAATAGGTTTAGGGTTTAGGGTTCCATTCCTTAAGGATGTTCAGTTCTATCCCCTCCGGTAGTTTCACGAATAAAAACTTGTCCTTCCATTAATTATGGTTGGATTACAGGGGTTTGAAAAGAGGTTGGTTCTAGCCCTTAATCTACGGCTAAGGCAGTACCATCCCACCTGTTTTGTGATGCTATAGACAGTACAAAAGTATCTAAGCACTCTCATCTGCGACTCTATGCCAAGACAATGGCATTGTACCTAAAGAAGAACATGAATCTCCAAGTATGAGCAGGGGCTGAATCGTATATCGTGAGCACTTTCACATTGAAAAGATAAGTATGCCTTAAGACTTTATCAAACATGTCTGCATACATGCCTATTTGATCAAGGGTGCTAAGGTTGGCTGCTTTAACCTCGTCGGACAGTCTAAACTTGAGACATCTCAAAATTTTGCAATGCTAGCCTAACACTTTAAGGCCCTAGCTGCTCAGCCTACTCCAGTGTTATTAAAGGCGCAGGCGCACCTAAGGCGCACAAGGTCCCTGGAGCCTAAGCACAAGGCGCAAGGCGCATGCACGCGCCTTTTCGAAGCAAGGCGCAATATTAAAATATATAAAAATAAATTAAAAAAAGTGCATTAAATAAAAAAAATTAAGTAAAAAAAATTAGAACATTAACAAACTTCTAAACATTAGAGAAAGTTTCAAATACCAACATTCCAATTTAACAAGCTTCCAATAATAAAAATAAATTCTGCTTTTAAAAATAAGATCGATCTCAATGGGAATGGGCATAATATAGGGACTAAAAATTCAAATCTTTTCTCAAGACTGAGCTTTGGCCTTATGAACAATATAAAGTGAAGCTAACAAATCAGTTAAGTCTCCTAATTTAGCCATGTGTGCTCTGTCTTCAACAGCTTTCACAGAAAGGTTAAAGTAGTTGGTGAGCAATTAGCGATAAAAAGTGTTTTATCGCTAACAAATTAGTTAGGTTTTATATTTTAGTCTTAAAAAAAGTGTTTTGACTTGGTAAAGACAAAAAGGGTAAAAATACTAAAAGATTAATCAACGGTCCACGTGAAGACAAGAAGCCAAATCGAACGGTTACACATCGTGCGCTTAGCTTTGCGCCTCCCGCCCCGCTATGCGCCTAGCGCCTGAGCGCCTGGGCGCCTGGGCGCACAAGGCATGCGCCTTATTGAAGGCGCCGCGCGTAGGCCTAGGCGAGGTGCGCTTTGTGCACCTAGCTGCACCTTGCGCCTAGGCGCGCCTTTTATAACACTGGCCTACTCCTAAGTAAATGGGCATCAAAAAATTTTAGGCTCCTCGGCTTCATCCACTAGCTTGTCTATAAGCTGAGCCCATGTAAGGACGAATTAAGGGTACCAAAGGTAGCTCAGTGTCGAAAGCCAAAGGGTCAAATGTACCCTTCTCAGCCCCTTCAATCCTTAAATTATCTTGACACATAAAAAAATTTGCTAGTCAATGAACACATGATTTTAGATCAAATTTAATAAAATTCCAAGAGAGTGAAGTGGCTAGAGATCTTACTCAGAAGGATTGAGTGATAGATTTTCTGAGGAAAGTGCATGAACTCCGCTGTCTCTTCGACTCTCCGCAATTCTCTTTGAAATCGTTTTAAATCTCTGGATTTTCTTATGCTTGAAAGTGAAGTGAGAAGAAAATGAAAGGCAAAGCCCTTATATTATGGGTCTCTGTATATAGGATCATCTGACATTTCATTCAACAGTTGAGATCAAATGTCTGTTCAGTTCTTCCTTGGTGCGTGCCACATGGCATTACTACATGCATCCCTATAATCATAATTTGCAAAGTGGGTGAAAAATTCTTTGTACCTCTAGAATTAAAAATTGTCATGTACATGCATGAGCATTTTAGTGGGCTTATGAACTTGCTCGTCTAGTAAGCTCTTTCCAAACGAGTCAAGACTTGCTTGTCTAGAAGAGCATGTGAGCTCCTTCCAAAGGAGTCGAGCCTTGCTCGTCTATACGAGCACATAAGCTCCTGCCGTAGAAATCAAGACATGCTCATCTAGATGAGAATGCGAGCTAACTCTTCAAGCCTCACTCGTTTAGACGAGCATGTGAGATCCTTCCAAAGGAGTCAAGCTTCTGTTTGTCCAAATGAGCAGGCAAACTCTAATCTGGGTACAAGCTTTTTAAGCTCGGCCAATCGACCGTAGAAGCTCATTTTCATTAAATTCCTTATGCTCAGCTACCCCATCACTCTACTAGCCTGGTCGTCGAGCCAGCAGAACTTCTAATGGGGCCCAAGCTTTTTGCCCGCCCCCCCGAGCACGTCAGCTCCTTATGAGGTCCAAGCTCTCTTCTCGGCAATCCAAACATATGAGCTCCTTTTGTAGACTTGACTCTCTACTCGACCAACCGAGCATACGAGCTCCATTAATAGACCAAGCTCCATGCCTTGTCGCCCGAGCAGAAGAGCTCCTTATGAGGTCCAAGCTCTCTGCTCGGCCATCCGGGTAGAGGAGCTTCTTCTACAGACTTAACTCTCTGCTCGGGCAGTGAAGCATATGAGCTTCTTCAATAGACCAAGCTCTTTGCTCGATTGGCCTAGCACATGACTCCCTTTGTTTAATGGAGCAAACGAACTCCTTTGATCAGTAAAATCACTACATAACTATACATGAACGATCACATATTATCCTTTATGAGTAATTACTCGCGGAATCAAGTCCCTTTTTCTGGGTGCAAATCTTAATGCTTGTTCAAATGGGTTAACAAATAGCAATCTTAGCTGCCCACTAACTTCTACTGCGTCTCTAAGTAGAAACTAGCCACCTTCCATATTCAATCGGGGGGAAGGGGGCAAACGATGCGGGAAGAATACGTGGCCTCTCTTCTTGTGACATTTGTCACACAAGGTCGTACTTTCGTTATGACCAGCACTATTGGGATCAGACGTCTAACAAGAGTTAACCCTTATCTCTTAATCTGCCAAGTATTCCTTCTCGTCAAAGATCCATCTCTCAGGATAATCACCAGGTGATTGTCTCCTCATAGAAGAAGGTAGCCTTTACCCATTATAAATATGCACGTTAGACATGAGGGTCAGCTAAGTACTCCTCTCCAATATATTGACTTGAGCATCAGATATTCCCCGCCAAATCTCCATTTGTCGAATCATTGCTCTCTTCTTTGTGCTGAGTATAACATTTTATGAGCTCTTCGAGGTCTCTCCAGATTTTGTCCACAATAATATGTGACGTTTGTCCGTGGTGTTATAGAATCTTGCTTATGATCTTAAGAGTATGTAATTGGCTTGGCCTTTTGAGATATGGATTATTTTGTGATAGGCATGGTTTCAGGTTGTTAGAAGTGGTATGAGAGGCCGACTCTTGAAAATTCAGACTCGACTAGCAGTAGGGTTAACTAGCAGTAGGTTGGGACACAAATGCAGACTTGAATCCGGCTATTAGGATAGGCTAATGGTGTTATCCAACAATCGGTACAGAAGAAAATTATGCGGGAAGTCTGACTTAAGTAGAGATTGGGCCGAGGCCACTAAGGCATAAAGAGGAAAATATATGATATGTCTTGTCGGATGTGGGATACTTCGGCCACGTTTGACGCGATTTTTTTTTCCTCTTTTTTTTTCAATTTTGAAAATTGGAAAATTTAAGTGCGTTTGGTAACCATTTTTTTTTCCTTCTCCAATTTAAAAAACCAGTTTTTAAACAGAAGAGTAAAAAAAAAAACTCCAGAAATTGGTTTTTTTTTTGGAGCCCACCACCTCCCACCGCCGGCAGCCACCTCCGGCTACAGGCGACCACCGCCAGTGACTGCCGGCAGCCACCTCCGGCCGCCGACCACCGCTACGCCCTACCACCGCCACTGCAAACCACCAAAAAAAAAAAGTCAAAATAAAAAGGGTTATCAAACACCCACTTGTTTTTGTAAAAAAAATAAAATTAAACTGCTCTTTAAAAACTGAAAACAAAAAAAAAAGTTTTGTCAAACGAACCCCTTTATTAGTTTTATTTGCATATGATCTTAAAGACTACAAACTTAAATTAGTTATTTTAAGGGAAACATTTTTCTGTGGCGGGACTTTCAACAATAAGTTTGAGCGTAGTTTTAATTTTTTATTTTTGGTAAATGAGAGAAAGACATTGATACTACAAAAGTTACAGGATTTTCAGTGATTAGCCTTTTTGGCTTTACATTTGCAACATGGAATAAAGTGAACTCATGACATATCATGACCTTTATTACAAGTACGTACTAATACATGTCGTCGCATGAAGCTGGAGATGACCGTCAACCGATGGAATGTCAGCCCGAGAAGAGAGTTCTTGTCACCGAGACATCCACCCATTCTACTGCACTTCCGCACACCAATGACGCCAATGCCACTAGAAAATTTAATTAGAGGGCCAATAACACCAATGGCAAACACAAAATACCTAAGCACCACACCTCACTCCACCCTCGATACCGTGAACCCAAAATAGCATATTTTTTAATCCAAATACGTTATCAATGAACAAACAGTTTATTCTTACATAAGAATTTGCGAATGAGATTGTTGAAGAAGGGGGATAATCCTAAAGGAGGTAATTCAATTGAATAAGCTATTTGTTTCTAATGTCACTGTATGGGAACAAATAGCTTATCTGGGAACCAATAGTTTATTTAAAAATTAACATAATTCAAGCTCTATAGAAAATAGTTTATTCTAGAGGAGTTGTGAGTAAGAAATTATATGTACATATTATTAGTTCGCCAATAAATGAATATTGCAAATGTATATTTTTTGATGAAAAATTTGAGATGGTACCGAGACGATACCGGTACCGGTACGTACCATTTCATGGAAAGAACGGTATGCACTCCGGTAGGGTATTCATAACTATGATTGAACCATCTAAATCTCTTTATTAAGTATATCTAATCTATTACCTTACGTTCATGCTTTAGAATAGCCAGATGTCGTGCAGTTAGCTATTTGTTCAAATTGATGACTTGTTGATTGAGATACTTATTTGTGAATTAGCTTGAATTCTTATTGAACCATTTAAATCTCTTTATTAAGTATATCTAATCTATTACCTAACTTTTATGCTTTAGAGTAGCCTGATATCGTGCAGTTAGTATTTATTTCAAATTGATGACTTGTTGATTGAGATACTTATTCGTCAATTAGCTTGAATTCCCATTAGTTTTCAGAAATACTATTCACCCTCCCCCTACCATTCTTCACACACCTCCTCTAATGTTGTTTTGTCAGTTTCGGTTACAATTTATCAATTGCACTCTAAACTACTTATCTTATTTGTACTCGTGGTTTTTACTAGATGCAATCATGTAAACCAAGCAACTGAAACAGTGCTTCTAGTTTAGAGGAGTGCCAAGGGGAACTCAAGTTGCTAATTATCGTCCACGGCATTCTGTGATTTATAAAAAAGAAAAAAAAAGAGAAAAATCATATGTGAAAAATACTAACTTATGTAAAAAATACAAACAAAAAAAAAACCAATGGAAAGACATTACAAACATGGGCGTAGATACGGAGCCGTATTGCGTGCTTCACTCGAGGCCTATGCAGTTGAGTTAGGCCATGTTCAGATTATATATGCACGTATAGGTCTAACCCTAAACATGGAATCTGGGGGTTGTATTGAGTTGTTAGTGATAGGGGTAGAGTGGGCATGGCATGTCTGAATTTGAAAGGCAGGAGTAGGACCATGCTGAAGCATCTTAACCTTATATGCAAGCAACTCATACACAACACACTTGGTGTCATCATTGCATGGAATCGGAGGTGACTCAATGATTTTTCCTCATATTTGTTGTCTCCAAACTCTCTCATTTATTAGTTTTGAAACCAACTTTTATTAGCAATAAACAATTATAGTCAAAGAATTATCATAAATGTTTTTAGTGGCAAATGTTAACATCGGTTTTTGACTTCCAAAACTTTTTGTACAACAAATCGTATTTAACGAGTACTAATTCTGGATATGTCGCTAATTAATATGGGCTAATTCGGGTTATTTAGGACTAGTTGAGCTTAATTACCTTAATTGGGTTTATTTAGTATTTGTCTACGATTTATCAGGACAATCAGGATTTAATTAGGTTAATCAGTGGTGATTAGGGCTGATTAGAGATTAAATTAGGGTTAATCAATTTTAATTAGGAATAATCGGAGTTTAAATTGACAGTAAATTAGAGTTAATCAGTTTTAATTAGGGCGCGTACGCGGCCTCCCTGGTATGACTGCACGTGCTGTGATAAGAGCGTCCCCACCCCCCGCTGCATCTCCACAGACGCAGATACCGACCGTAGAGCACTCGTCGTTACATGAGGACGAGGTTTGTCGCATTGTTGCGGAGGTTTATAGGAGGATCACTGCACATAATCAGGTACAACCACTATATACGTTTAATTAGTGAACATTATACGATTGTTATCAAGATTAATGCATTGCTGCCTTTACATGCAGGGCACTGCTGCTGGACATGCCCCGGGACTCGCCGAACCTTGATCAGCCCTTCCCCTCCTTAGCTAGCACTTTGTATCCCGCTCCCGTCAACCCCCCCCCCCCCCCGACCCCCCGACTTGTACTCCCCTCCCCTACCCTATTAATGTACCCCGCTCTCGTGCCCTCTTGAATTTTGCATACATTTTATTGTTGGATTGTAATTACAGGTTTAGTTATTAAAAAGATAAAAAAAAAATTTTAAAAAAAATAGTTTGACTTTTAGTGACGAACTTTATTCCGTCGCTAAAAGTCTAACTATTTTAAGGGAACGAGTTTTTACGATGGGATTTCCGTCGCTAAAGTTTTAAACGACAAACCTTTAGCGACGGATATTCGTCGCTAAATATTTTACGTAATAAATCATTACCAAAAAAAGAAAATAAATTAAAATACGGAAAATAGAATTAGCGATGGAAACTCCATCGGTAATTGTGTTTGTTTGCTCGTCGTTGAAGGTGGACTTTAGGCGATGGATAGTAAAAATCCGTCGCAAAACTTTTAGAGACGGGGTTGTAGGCAAAGAGTTTTAGCGATGGGCTGTCCGTCGCTAGAACTCTTTTTTCGACGGATTATGGACCAATTCCGTCGCTAAAAGTTCTTTTTCTTGTAGTGAGTACCCCTATTTGGGGTGGTTAGCAATTTTTGGAAGTTTTGGCCCAAAATGCCCTTCCCCACATTCTCTCTCTCTCTCTCTCGCCATATACACCACCGTCGACTAACACCACCCGCTGAGTAGCAGATCCACCTTAAAGCCATCACCCACTGAAAGGGTGAAGAACAGTGGCGCTACGGCAGACGCTTGGGCAGGATGGGGTTGAAAGGGTGAAGAACAGTGGGCAGCAGTGGTTCAAGTTATGATGGTGGGGGGTAGAGGAATAGGTTGCTGGAAACATCAGTAGGATTCTCATCTCATTAAACTTTCTCTTACTCATTCGAATGACTTCAAACCAATATAATCACAATTGAGAATTACCAAACTTATAATCAAAATTTGAAGTTTCACTTGAACCTAAAATTGGTTTGCCGATTAAGTTTTTTAGATTTTATCAATTTGGCGAATACAGCTTCACTTCCATCTACAGATATCAAATGGCCTAGTGTCTTGTGGGCTAGCCCAGTCTAGTCCCGAAAAAACTCGGGCTGGGCTGGCCCACACAGTGAACGGTACAGGCTCGGGCTAAAAGGGCTAGGGCCTGGACCAGAGCTGGGCCATTTTTGCCCCCTAAAAAAAGCCCTACCTAGTTCATTATCCAGCCCTAGCCCGCCCCTGTCCACCAGGATTCAAAATTTTGAATTTTCCCCCTCCCCCCAACGGCTATATTTTCTAAAAATTATATTTTTACCGCTCTAACAGCTATATAACTCCTAGTTTGAGGGGTATTTTTGTCCACCTTATTTCAACAACTCTGTCATGCACTTTTACATTATTGCCCTTTTCAACAGCTATACACGGGTAATCTTTAGGGGTATTTTGGTCTTTTGTGACGCTTGAAAAATTTATAAATTAATCCATTCTCTTCACACTTTCCACACCTCAATTACAATTGACAACTCTCCCTTATCTATAAGCTTTCTTATGCATTCATATTTGTTACTGAGTACTAACCCTCTCAAATTTTCAGTTGTAAGAATTCTTTAATTATTAGTCAATAGATTTTGGCTAAACAGTATTAGTCAGTACTACGTAGTTAGTCTTACCAGTTTTTTTTTTTCTTTCAAACATTTTAAAAAATATGTCTACTTCAAGACTAACAAAATCTCATAGCAAAAACGTCCAGCACCATGAGCACCTCAACTTACAATCACAAGTAAGGTATAGACACCCAAATTTTTTTGACTTATAACCAAAAGGTTCTTGATTTTCAATATACACCTTCACAAGATCAATATGATTTTATTCAAAAACGCAGCTCGGTTGGCGACATCAATACTCTTATGCCCAATCTTCTCTTGATGAGTCGTGGAGAGGAAGAATCGACCAATCCTGCCTTGAGTCTACCAGAAGTTCAAAGACGACATATAGAAAGCTAAAAGCTAAGAGTTGGGATCACATTATAACGGTTACGGTTGACGGCGTACCCAAAGATAAATGTAATTATTATTTAAAATATTTTTCGCATGGTAGTGGTAATTCACAACTTCATAGGCATTTCCAACGATGTGCATATAAAAAAGGCCATATTGATGATAGCCAAAAGCAATTATCTTGTGATGGTAAGTTTTGGATTTATAATCGATGACAACAAAGAGACAGTCTTAATGAATTTGTTGTCCACAACGAAAAACCTTTTGACTTTGGGGATAATAAAAATTATACTAGAAATATGAACAATTATGTACAACCGCTGTATAAAACGGTTCGTATGAATACTACTAGGTCTAATGCATTGATACAATATAATGCTTAATTAACTTTTTTGAAAACATTGATGGTAAAGTTAGTCTTATCTCTGATGTTTGGAGATCTCCTCATACTATGGTTAATAATTCTTGTGGGATGGCACATTGGATTGATGATGACTGGGTTATGCACAAGAGAACTATTGCTTTGGAAATGTTTTCATCTTCACATGATACATTACACATTTCTGAAATTATACGCATAACATGTACTACCTTTAAAATATATGACGTGCTAATAAGTGTTAGTTTTATAACGCTTTCAATAATAATGTTTCTGTTAAATTATTAAAGACAAACCTCAAGCCTATATTGAGTGGGAATTTTTTCATGTTCAATGCATTTTCCATATAACTAATTTGATTGTTGAAAATGATTTAGCTATTGTAGGATCAATTGACTCCAAAATAAGGGGCATTCTTATGTTTGTTAATTATTCTGGACTGAGGATACAAGAATTTAATGCTTTCTTTGCTCAATATAATTTACCTCGCAAGAGAGCTATTATAGATGTCCATCATATGTGAAACTCCACATATTTTATGCTTGTACATGTTATGTTAAATAAACAAGTTTATATTGTCTGCATACTAATTTAATTCTTACAAGGCTTGCCAAGTCTTAATGAATGACAATCTGGATGCCTGCTTGATTTTTTGAAGGTATTTTACAAGTCTAGCATTCTATTGGATGGTACTTACTATTGCACATCCTCTTTCACGATACTAGGACTACTTAAAATGGCCAAAGTTTTAGATCAATGGAGAGATATGGAAAGGTTTAGCGAGATAGTGTCACATATGAACATTATTGCAAAATATTGTTCAAAATTGCCTAAAGTTTTTACTCTTGCCACTGCTTTGGATCCTAAGTTCAAGTTACATGCCGTAAATTACGCTATTATAGAAATTGTTTTTTTTAGAAAGGGGCTATGGGTCAACTGCCACAGACCTGCTTACAACATCCATAAGTTCGTCATTTGAATAATTTTATAATTATTACGAAATTCTGCTAATATGCACACACGCGCTACATTATCAAGCGGTCAAATATATTATGGATCATATCTTAGGGGTATAGAAAATATAGTGGAAAAGAGACGAAGAATGGAAGAACATTCTACAGGTTTTTCTCAACTTTTCTCTTTTAATGAAGTTGGTTATATGTAAATGTTAGTCATTATGCTTCATTGTCATTAGAGGAGCAAAAGAATTTTGATTTATTAGCTTTTTCAAAATGAAATTAATAAAAATATCATGCTTTATCCCAATTGCAGGAGATGTACTACCGGTACCAGTCTCTACGACTGCTTCAAAGTCATGTTTTTCAACAAACGGGAGGCTATTGAATAACAGAAGAAGTTGTCTTAATCCCGAGTCATTGAAGTTATGTATTTGTTGAAAGGATTATTTTGATGCGAAATTCAAATTAACCAATAAATGATATGCAGAGTAGTAATTCGAACGTTGAAGATCTTCCAGATGATTAGGCAATTTTTTTTCTTTTTCTTTTTTCAACATTTTAGAATATATTTCTCTCAAAACATAATTTACAATTTTGCCTCAGATACTTTTCAAACAAATTAAATATATTTAAAGTAGGGAATATATGTGAACATGCTTGACTTCTTTTATTTATAAAAAAAATAGGAAACTTTGATTGTTTGTTTACAAGCAGTTGGTCTCAAGTCTGGATTAAAGGAGAAGGGCATATAAATAACTTTATCATAAAGTTACAATTATCACAAAATTAAAAAGATTAAATAGGACTTTTACAAGAAGTTTATTTATTTGGCCCACCCCAAACGTGGCCCTAGATTTTGGGCCAAGGGCTTAGACTAGGGCTGGGCCTTCATATTCATGATAAAGCCCCGCCCGTTTCACCCCACCCCAAGCCCCATTCGGCACGTATTGTTGAGCCTTGCGACCCTAGGTTAGGCCGCACCTAAGCCCGGCCCAGTGACATCTCTACCGCCACCATACCATGCCAACTCCACCATCACATCACACTGACACTGCCATCACAACACTGGCTACAACCACTATTCAATTTCCCCACCAGCACTAATTCCTATCCAATTGCCCTACCCACCAGCCACTCCCCACCACTGCCACCACCAAGACATTAGATTGTCAACCCATACCTCACCAATCATACCGCCATCACCACCAACCCAAAGGTGGCGCCTTTACCAACCTGTAAACCACGCGGCCTTAAGCTGCAAATCCACTCCTACCACGAGCAACCTGACAAGAATGTAAGTTAGATTTGTAGGGATGATGATGGTGGATTGGCATAGAGACAATGATGGTTAGTTATAAGGGTGATGGTGGTAGGTGTGGGCAGTGGTGGTTGGTTGTTGCCCTGACGGTGGTTGTATTTAAGCATGACAAAATTTCTGGATGAAGAGAAAGAAGGAACAATGAGTGATATGAAGGGCATATTTGGAACATTTTGTAGAAATAGCTAACCGCCCTAAAGAAGGGCAGTTAAGCGAGTGAAAAATAAGAAGAAAAAAAATTGATATAGGCCGTCCACGACAATACATGGTCAGTTAGATCGACGCTAAATAAATAATCAATTTTTAAAATAAATTAAACTTGCACAAGTATAATAGTTATTTACATGGGTGACTTATCCTCTTCATAACCGACTCTCATAAGTATAATGGTCCCTTCTTTGACTAAACACGATATATGGTGAATTGATTTTCTCCTGTCCAGATTTCTCTTTCGCTCTCTATGGATCGTGCTTGACCACAATCTTGTATATGATTTTTTGCACTGAGAGAACTTATAATCTCATTTGGAAACTTTATGCTCATTTCTGTCACCTCGACCTTTTCTTTTAGCATGTTTTTCGTGGTTTCTTTCTTTCTTTTTCTTCTAGGATTTTGTTGTTATTTTAGCTGGTCAGGTTTCTCCTTCTAGAGATCTTTTTCTGTTCCTTTATTTTTCTTTCCTTTTTCTTTCATTTAGAATTTTCCTGCTAGTATTTTTTTTTTGTTATGTGGGTGCTAAGTTTTGTCCTTTGTAGATACATTCGTGTGTCGTTATCTGTTAGATTAATTACATCTATGTCTCTGAAGTTAGGGTTAGAGTATGGTTAAGAACATAAAGTTTAAAAATGTAACGGTACATGACGAAAGACATGAAATTCGTGTCAGCTGTGTTTATATGTCATTGACTCGTTAAAACAAATGTACTTTTTTTCTACTAATGTCATGAGTATGTATTTTTAAAATTAAAATATAGCCTTTATACAATGGAGAGTATAATTTTTAGGTTATTATTTAATCTGGCCTTTTCACTATTTCTCCCCTTTTGCAAGCAAACTTGTTCATGAAAATAAGATTAGCTCAACAGATTGGGATCTTCCATTCCTAAGCTAGAAAAATTCGGTGGTTAATTAGGCAAATGCTTCAACTGAGAAATCAACTCGAAAGTCGACAAAAATGGAAAGATGATCATGAGCTTGAGGCACATACACCCAACGCTAACCACTCGCTTGTTGCCCGCTCGAGCTCCCTATTTCAAGTTCCACATATCCACAGTCACGAGCCATGGGGTGACGAGGTAAGGTGGGTGGGGAACAGTGATGGTTGTTATGGATTGCTTAGGGATAGGTGGTGGTCGCCTTGGGATGCCATTTGGGAGGGGGGGGTGGGTGTTAAGTGGCAATATTTTTGTGATGTGCGGTGGTGGCTAGGCCGTGATATGGACGTAGTGGCTGGTCTATGATGTGGAGGCGACGGTGGTGGGCGGATGGTATGTGATGTGGCGGTGCCAGTATTGGGTGGCAGCGCTGGGCGCCGTGGCAGTGTTGCTGCCTCAATGGGTTGTAAAAGAGATGAAAGGGAAGCCTTCCAAGGGCATTTTCAAAATTATCTTCATTTGAAGTAATGAGCAATAAAGTTATTTTGTTAAAATCATGATGTAATCAAGATCTTGTTTGGCGACATGGCATCGCTGATATTTGTCTAAACTAATAGACACGCGTATAATTTTACTCTAACCTCAAGAACATATGTGGAATTAACCTTTATCTTTTCAAGCCACCTAAACCTAAGTGAAGATGTTCTAGAAGGTAAACAAGGCCAAACTAATGTTTCTCTGCATTTAAGGGAATGTCCCATTGCATTTACATGTTCACGTCACGTTGTCGTAAGCGTACCCATAAAACATAAATTCTTGGAAATGGTATTTATGTATGCCCAACATTTGAAAACGAATATTTATGTGGAATCAAAGTTATTTGTCCCTAAAGCCGATACCTTTGAATAATTCGTAACAGCCATGTCAATAACTTCAGAATGTCGATATATATATCGAAGATTTGAATTCCTTCTTCCCATTTGTAGTTCCTTCTTCCTTCTTTCTCTCTCTCTCTCTCACACACACACACACACACAATTTGATTTGAATTCCTTTTTCCCATTTGTAGTTCAACCAATTATGTAGATTTTATATTTCTTTCTCTTCTAGGTCAACATGTTCCACTAAAAAAAATTTATTTATATCTCAACAATTGTATTCATTCTTAGATTTTGACAAGAGCATTTCTCTATATATTCCTTTTTAATTTTAATTTGTTTTATTATATAGAGAAACACAATATTCTCCATTAATTTTTCTATTAAACTATCATAATCTCCTGCCTTTTATTTAATTGCAAGTTTTATATATAGTTTACGCTCCCTTTTTTTTAATCATTTATTATATACAATTACTTTTTTTTTTGGTGATCTTGAGTAATACAACCTTAACACACGGGTTATTTTTGTTACTATGATCACTAAAATTGCTATTAGTTAGGAGAGACTATTCTATTATTTCATACACTATTTTTCATCTTCATATGTCACTAAAAACTAACAATTATTGTTCAAGTTTCTAACGATAAAAATTGGTAAGAGAACTCCCCTAAAAAGGTTAAAAAAATTGATTATCTTGTTATCACTATCAATTATGTAATTGTTATTAGACACACAAATATGAGATCTCTTAATAAGTATTTTGATAGTTATTGTTCCCGCGTGTAATGCACGAGATAAAAACTAGTAAACAATGTTAACTTAAACCAAAATGTTGGTGTGCAGGTGGTACAAGGACTTGTTAGATTAAAGTTTCATATTGACTTGTCAGATTTAGGGAAAAGATTTAGCAAAGCAACATGGATCGAGTACGGTCTTTACCATCAAGATGACCCATATATACTTGATGAGTGCAATTCGATTTAAAATTTTAGCTAATAGAACTTGGTTTATCCAAATATATATGTTCAACCTATTTTTCACCTTTATTCAGTATGTGATAAATAACTCCAAGCATGCATGACGAGGTTGTTTTTTATTGAATTTTTTTTGCTGCTACCTCGATAGTAAGAAGATACCTACAATCCTTTGTATAGTGACAATTAATGGTCTCTATATATATTTAGTGAATTTTCTGCTAACAATTTTAGCATCAATTATGAACAGCATTTTTGAACGTCACTAAATAAAAATCACTAAAAATAATTAACGATAATTAATTATCGCTATGAAAAATTATAAGTAAATTCCCAAAACCTGTTTAGCAGCAAAAACTTTTTCTTTTTTATTTTAGTAATTAAGGCCCAATTACAACCATGTACTGATAAAGTAGGCTCTTGGGCAGTTAGGCTCGAGTGCCTGTTGGGAAGAAAGAGGAAATGTTTTTGGAATAAGTTGATGGAGCCAAAAGGAAAAGGACAGACGAGACTAATCTAAGTGGAATGATGGCCACCTATACATATTAACAGAGACAAAATGAAATGATGCCTGTTTGCCAACAACACCTCCCCTCACGTCCCCCTCCTCGGCTCCTCCTCTCTCTCTCACACACACACACACACACCAACCACATTTAGAGAGAGAAACAATCACTTAAGTAATGAAAATCCTCTGTAGATGACGCGAACGTATTATTCCTCTCGTATGTACCAGGATGACATCGTGCAAACGTTAGCACCACGCCATAGGGGCCTCTGTGCAAAGGCGATCTCCCAATCTCTCTGTTGTTGTTATTGATATATACATTTGAGGCGATTTATTTTCGCCTCGTTCCGCAGCTCTATTTGGTGGCTAAAGGGAGCATTGGCGGCAATGTGTAGATATATTAGCGACAAATGAAAAGTGTAAAAATCATATTTCCTTACGTATATTCTTGCTGCATAAGCACTAAATAATACTTTCTTATACTTTGACAAAATTGTTTATAAATTTTAAACTTTACCCGTTTCTTGTCTAAAAGTAAATGAAACATAAATATTTATAAGTTTGAAAGCTTACCTGTTTGATCAGTTTAAATATATAAATGTGCAAACCTGAGTAATAAGATGTTGTATGTGTTTTCATTTGTTTATTGCTCTAGAACAACGAATTAGGATCACTAGATTCAAACAACTTTGCAAGTTATTAATTAAAAAGTCATGCAAGTTCTCCGTTGCTTGTGCAACAGAAATTCATTCATGTATCACAATGCTTGAATTCAAGACCTTGCACATTAAAATTTGTAGCTTATTTACTCCAAAAATATAATTTTTTTTTTTTGAGTTGGGTCGGTAGGATTTTCTGCATAAAAACGCTACTCATGTATAAGAACACGACTAGATAAGATATCTTCTATTCTATATGACAAATTTGCAAAACGTACGATCTCACTCTATCAAAGCACACACCTTGCTATATAATCTGCCAAACAATTGTCTAAATGATTCAAAACCACTTTTAATTAAGCCAAGATCATTAATTGCGATGACCCTAAGAAAAAGTATTTCGACTATAGGCTTGTACAAACACCTGTAATCAAAGAGAGAGTTGTTTACACATTATCATTCGGGGGTAAATGCACTTTGACCCCCTGTACTTGAGGCCGGTTGCATTATGACCCCCTATTCTTTAAAAAGTTACATAAACCTACTTCTACTCGCCAAAATTGGGCAAATTCTAACAGGCCTAACAGATTCATTAGAAATGTCAGAAGTACCCCTTTTTATCAATAAAATTTTCAAACTCCTGCCATTTTCTAACCTTTCTTCATCAGCTATCCCTCCCCCCATACACCCCTATTCCATCAACCCACCCACACCCGCACAGACACGTTCAACACCCCTTCCCCCCAACCAAATCTCGCACCCCACACACACGAACAACACCATCCACACCCGCACAGACACGTTCAACACCCCATCCCCCCAACCAAATCCCGCACCCCACACACACGAACAACACCATCCACGGTCACCTCTGCCCTACCCACCAACCCATACCCGCCACACACAAACAACACCATCCATGGCCACAAACCCAGGCCCTCTGTACCCACCTTTGTCGTACCCACTATACCCAACGCGCCAGCATCGCGACGACCACCACTTCCTCCTTCACGACGGCCATCGTTGCGGAAACCACCTTCACCGTCATGCCGCTATCACCACAAGACTGGGCCTGATTGACGGTGAAAGTCACGAATCTGAACCCCCTTAAGTAACGACCACCTATGTCGTAATCTCTCGAGTAACGGCCACCTCCGCAGTACCCACCATACCCAACGCCGCCAGCATCGCGACGACCACCACCTCCTCCTCTTTCACGACGGCCACTGCTGCGGAAACCACCTCCACCGCCACGCCGTTGCCACCACAATACTGGGCCTGATTGACGGTGAAAGTCACACATCTGAACCCCCTTGATCTCCCAGTCTCCGGATCGTTAATGATCTACAACCAAACAAACAGAAAATCATCAGATTTGAAACACACTGACCGCACATCTGTAATTGTGCGTTCAGTGTGTGTGGGGTTTGGGTTACTGTGAGTGTGTGTGGGTTGTGGGTTCCTGTGAGTGTGTTCAGTGTGTGCGTGTTGTGTGTGTGTATGTGTGTGTTAAATGGAAAGGGTATTTTGGTCATTAAAATTTATCAAACAACTCCCGCCTAAGAAGTACGTTAACTTTGATGAAAACCGTCTAATTTGCCCAATTTTGACGAGTAGAAGCAGGTTTAGTGCAACTTTTTAAAGAATAAGGAGCCATAATTCAACCGGCCTCAAGTACAGGGGGGCAAAGTGCATTTACCCCTATCATTTGTTATTTATACACTTTTATAATGCTGCTTGTCGGTGAAACTTTAACGTTATACATTATACATGTGTTTTCGCCGATGAATATGCATTGAGAGTGCATAAATAGTAATACGCATATATTTTCACGTGTGGCCAGACTTCTTTTAAACCCGTGAATAATTTATATTAGTGAAGTGCTACAAATTACTTTCCGTTGCTGCGGATTCATGTATTCAACATAGCCCAAACCAAAAATACATTGTCTTTTCAACTAATCAACTAATGGAGCAAAAGACTTTTTATATACAACTTGGCTATCAACTCTCAGCTAACCTCCCAGTGACAATAGCTTCATTTTCTTTGCGCATAATGGCAAACCAATCACATAAAACTGATTGCCCCAACTATTCGTCCATATGGAAAACAAAAAGGGAAGATAACATGATTACTAAATGAAAAAATGGTTCATCAAATGGCCAGTATCATGCAATCAACATGATGACACAAAGCCATGGGGGCCCAAACCAAAAGATATTGCAAAACAAAGTTAACATAGATTAATGTGTGTAATTGAAGAGATCATAACAGCATTATAGGGTAGTTCGGAACTTGAGAAATGTTGGGCAGGTAGATGTGGGGGTGGGGGTGGAGCGGAGGAAGAAAGTATAAAAGAGGTAATTAGCTAAAAGAGTGTGTGGAAAAGGCCATGCACTTTCTTGGCTGCCAAAAGTCAAATAGGGGCCTGGCCTCTCTCTCATCAATCATAATCATATTTTCACCGCCGAGGCAGATGAAAGATTTGCACCCAAGATTTTCATCATTGCCTCCATATTTCTTTTAGGTGGCCCAAAAGAAACCCTAGAAAATGATTTATTCTTATACTGTATATAAAAGCCTAGTCCACTTTCTTTATTCGTTTTAATGATCCGGTGGTGGTATCGCAAGCCAACTCTCTAACAAATTAAATAAGGAATACGTTGAAGAAGATTATTTTCTTAGAAATTCACCGGCACGCACTTATGAACGTGAGTTTAACTTAGGACAAATTACACTTATATTCCCGAAGTTAGGGTATAATTACAGTCAAGGAGAACGAGTTTCAAAATATAACACTCCGTAACCAAACACTTTTAAAATGTATCAGCCGTGTCCATCCGTTAGGGTTCCGTCCAAAAATTGTACTTTTTGTATGATGTCATCAATATGTATTTTTAAAATGACGATACTACCCCTTGTACTGTATATACTGAATATTTTTTAAAAATTTAAATTAAAATTTCAAGCCTTAATTTAAAGTTACAATTAGGATTTTTATTGAAACCCTAATTTGCAAATTAGGGTTTTCCTTCAACCCTAATTTCCAAATTAGGGTTTTCCTGAAAGCCTAATTTCCAAATTAGGTCCAATCCCTCACCTCCGGCAGCCCCTTCCCTCCCCCCCGGCAACCCCTTCCCTCCCCGCCGGCAGTCCCCTTCCCCGCCGACAGCCTCTTCCCTCACCCTGACAGCCTCTTCCCTCCCCACCGACAGCCCCTTCCCTCACCCTAGCAGCCTCTTCCCTCCCCGCCGGCAGTCCCCTTCCCCGCCAACAACCCCTTCCCTCACCCCGGCAGCCCCCTTCTCCTCCGGCAGATCTACCACCGGCGACATCGATGTCGCTCTTCCCCCTCCATCTCTTCTCTCCTCCCCCGCAGCAGGGGTGCGGCGATTGGGGGCTGTCCTTGACCTCGTTCATGCCGAAGTGACATAAATGGGGTTGGGGGCGCGGGGGGGGTGGGGGGGTGGGAGGGTGCTGGGTGTGGGGAGAGGAAGAATAAACAGTAAATTAAGTGGGTAATTTATTTTAAAGTCAGGGGCAATCAAGTCTTTTTGTCAAAACCGTTAAGTATTTTTGTATTCTGTTTGTCAATGGACATAAGTGTTACATTTTAAAACTTTGTGTTCTCGCGTGTAATTATCCCCAAACCTCAGGGACATAAGTGTAATTTGCCCTTTAACTTACTATCCTAGGTGATCTTTTTGTCATCCAATCTTGAGTAATGTCTTATGAATGTGAGTGTAACTCACTTTATATTGGTTTAAAATTATCAAATGTGATTTTATATTGGTTTGAAATATATTGGTTTGAAATATATTGGTTTTATATTGGTTTGAAATATCAAAAATATCAAATGTGATTTTATATTGGTTTGAAATTATTCCTTTTTGCTAAAAGGAAACCGGGGAGTAAAATCCCAACCCAAATCTTTAGGTAACATTTGAAATCACTTCCAGTTTTGATTTTCTATTTTTAAAAAAATAAAAATTAAAATCAGTTTAGTTTTTATTTTCTACAAAAAGTAATGGGTGTTTGAATACCCAATTTTTATTTTGAGTTTTTTTTTTTGTGGTGGGGCGTGTCGGTGGCCGGCGGTGGAGGTCGGTGGCTGTGGCGGTAGGGAGTGGTGGTCTCAAAATAAAAATCAAAACTATAAACTCAAAAGTCTAAAATGAGAGTTTTAAAAAACAACCCTACTTTTAAAAACTGATTTTTTCAAAATTGAAGGAAAAAAAATGCGAAATTATGTACCAGACTCGTATTTTTTCTCTAATTTATAAAACTTGAAAAAAAACTTCAAACGAAAACTTTTTCAAACAGAGGCCAGAGTTTGGTCATTGTTGAGTCGGGGTTTGGTTTCCTTGGATTTCCAAGCCTTTGAAGTTAAAGAGCAAAGCTTAGAAAAGGAAATTTCACTTCTAGCCATTGACTTCATCTACTCCAGATAAAGGTCTCGTTGAAGTCCAAACAAGTACTGTTTGCACATATCCCACTTTTTTCCTTCCTGATATGAATTTGTTTCCTTATAACTGGAAAGAATGTTTTAACCTGGGAAAGAGAAAGGAAAGTGGGTTGTCCTATATTTTATAGGTACTTGGTAACTTTCACATGATCTTTTGTTCAATTTCTTTATCTATCTCCATCCTAGAAGTGTGAGAGAGAGAGAGAGAAGGGAGAGAGAGAGAGAGAGATGGCAATGCTTTATGTTCTTTTAACCTAGACTATTACTACCAGTCATACAAAGATCATCCTTCTTCCTTACCAGAAGGTCCCAGAGTTATCGCCCTCCAGAAGAAAGAAAGAGAGGGAGAGATGCTGAATCAGGGATTGTTTGGGGATCAAGAGATTTCATCACAACAAATGGGTTTCTTCAGTTTTTCTCCAAACATGACCTCTCTTCCATTTGGCTTGATGTCTAGTAGTTCATCTCTAAAAACTATTGCTGAATTTCCTTCTCCAAAGCTCAAAGAAGACATCACTTGTCATTTCGAAGGCTCCCAGCTTCTTTCCTTGCAAAGATCAAGTGCAAATCTCTGGTAAAAACAATTATACTCACTTTTTTCAAAGTTATCATGCGCGTTTAGAACCCCATCCCCATGCATATATTGATCGACTACTACTTTAATTAGGACATGGGGAGGAGTAAATGAAGGCATAGTAAGCAATACGATGATGAGAAACGAAGATGAAGATGATGATCACCATCATAACAAGAATCTAGGGATTTCAGCAATGAAGATGAAGAAGATTAAAGCAAGGAGGAAGCTGAGGGAGCCCAGATTCTGCTTCAAGACCATGAGTGATGTGGATGTGTTGGATGATGGCTACAAGTGGCGAAAGTACGGTCAGAAAGTGGTCAAGAACACCCAACATCCAAGGTTAGATCGCAATCCTACATATAACACATTCTCTTTTGCTGAACTGATTATTGCACAAACACCATGCAATATGCGCTCTCTCTCTCTCTCTCTCTCTCACTCACACCCACACACACATCTTGTTTTTATCATTGTTGTCATTAATTACTAGGCTTTTAGGAAGAGCTTGGACTGCTTGGTGCAAGAGATTTCATGTCCAAATAATGTGACCTTAATCATTACTACCACATTTATTAGTATTTTATTTTTTATTTTTTGGGGGGTGGTAATGAAAACAAATTAACCGATATTTTTAGAGACTAAAATCAGAATTAAAGATCAACGGATGTCACAAATATGGTCCTCACAATATGATTCAATTTGTACAAAATTTAAGTTGTAGCATTCACATTGAAGATTTTATTTAGGTAAGATGTGTGTTTAACTAAGGCACATACAAAGATGAACCCAAGACCTAGGAACTTTGCGCTTCTAACTTAAGATTGAGCTTTACCATGTAACCAATTGGCGGAGTTGGTTACTTTAAATCAAAATCAAATCCATCTCTAAAACTAGTGGAACTACTTTGATCACTTGGATTCCGATGCTTAAAGCAATTGATCAATTAAAGAGCCGATCTTTTTTTTTGTTGATCGTAATCGCAAATATGGTTCAACCAAAAAGTGCGTTTTAAGTGCATTAATATAAACTTAGACCGCAGTACTCTCACAAAGAACTTCGTTCTAATATACAACTAGACACCTTATTTGTGAACACTTCCATCCCTACATTTACTTCCCACCTTTGACTATTCCTTGACTTTGCATATTTAATGGTTAAATAAATGACAGGATTAAATGCTTAGACATTAATCTTATTCTTTGCTTTAACTTGTAAGTCAAGTAGTACATAACAAAAAGATATATTTGCACACACTCAAAGAATGCCACAATATATTTTGAGATGTGAAAAGGGTCCTAAAATTTTCCAACCGAGAGGAGTAATTTCATCATTATGTTTGATCTTTCAGTGGTTTGGTTCTCTATTTACCAGCCATAAATCAAGAATCGACACATAGGCATTGATCCGTCAACAAATATATATTGTTATTTCGAGTGTCGCATGTTTCCAAAATTTGGTGGAATAAATAGTAACCCATGACCTCGGTCTTGGTCGACCGTCTACAAAGATTACAGAGAATGTCTATGTAACAGAATGTCATGCAGACTTCTGGTTTTCGTGTAGCACATTGCACTACGATATCTTTGTATTGACCTGAGGTTGGATCCCCAATGGGGATCACATTTTCTTTACGATTTGGCCTTAAAGGGTTGAAAAGGAAATCAAACTTTTCACTGTTCATGATTATAATGAGGTTTCTCCTCTTTTCAGGAGCTATAGCCTCTCTCTCATCCTCCAAGTGCTAACTTTTAACAAGCGACATGCCAGAAAATGGCCCACTCTGCCTAAAGGACACTCTAGCGATAATGAATCCAGCAATTGCCAGTTTGCAATTGCTTTGGTGCCATATTTTCAAAATTTCCTTTTCTCTTGCTCTTTCCCTATCTCTCCTCCATAAACTACTGACAAGACAGTAACGAAGGCAAAACTATGGCTACAACTTCGGCTGTACCCCGTGAGTGAACGGGAATAAATCGAGTGGAATAGCACTTGTGCTGTTTCTGCTGTAGTTGAGGGTCCAGTGTCTAGTGAATCATCTCCATCCAATGCTTGTGCTTCAGCTTCCATGATATCGATAATCTATCTGCTGTGTCTTCCAAATGTTGTTGCTTTGGCTCATCGATCCATTGGGTTCCTTGAGTATATCTAGTAATTTACAAAGGATTCAGAAGGTCAAAAATATAATGTTTGTGTCAAACATAAGGAGTGCTACTTGTGGTTAAACTTCTATATATTTCCCATCAGTCCATCACAGTTAGGAATATAACTCGTTAATGCAGGGGTTGTAGAAACTGCAACAAAGAAACTGTCGCCACTTGCAAATTCTTGCCCACCAAGAGATCTAGCTCATTATTCCCTCTTGCACGTTGTGGCTTGAACATTTTGCCTGGTCATTTTGAGAACGTGTTTTTCTTTGAGCGTTTATGATGTGTGGTCAATTTAGTTTTTGCGTAAGTAAAGCCAATGCGGTTCTAGTGAAAGCTAAAAAAGGTCCAGTACAAGTGAAGCTGCCCAAGCAGTAGAAACAAATGTCATATTGGGTGCCTAACTTCATATTTGGTGTCTCTTTGAGAGTTATCTTCTTCACAAAGTATGCAAAGTGCTGTTGTCTGACATGCTACAACCTCCAATCTTCCTCCCCATTGTGTTTCCAGAGTGTTATCCTGGAAAGTAAACTTTGGACTTCACAACCCTCTTAACTATGAAAGCTTAGCTAATCTGAGCCATTATAAGCAAAAGTTCGTTGGTCTTTCTATGCTTCACCCAGGGTACGAATGAGTTGTGAACTCGTCGGGCTCCTTGATTTGCTCTATTAATCTAAACGGCTTTTAAACAATGAACTTATGTGAAGGAACCCTAGACAGTCATCAAAAAGTCGCCATACATGTTCTTTCTTATCCTGCATGAAGGAGATGGTAATGACGTTTATCTGGGGATTAATTTGCACGTATATGCAGGAGCTACTATCGTTGTACACAGGATAACTGTCGTGTAAAGAAACGAGTTGAACGTCTAGCAGATGATCCAAGAATGGTGATAACAACGTACGAGGGGAGACATGTACACTCTCCATCACACGACGAGGACGACTCGCAAGCATCGTCCCAACTCAGCAATTTCTTCTGGTAGTTCTTTAATTACGTTAGGCATTGTAGTCTTCTGAGTGTAGTGAAGATGTATGAAGCTTCCTCGCTTAAATTCGAAAAACTGCTTAAGAATAAGAAGCTAAGAATGTCAACTGTTTTGTGGAAGATGTATATGCCCATAGCCCTTGTTTTTTCGGGCCGACTGCTGTAATGCTTGATAGTAATAAATCTTTTAATTTCTTGGTTACAAGCTCTGCGAGCACTTAGTTTGTCAAAGTTTCAATTCTTGAGCGTCACGGACAAAAACAAAGCATTACTGATCAGTTCATCAATGTTTGATGAAAGACATAACCCTTACTGCGAAGTAAATTGTTATTAGGCATTGCAATTTGGGGCCCTCGGATGGATTCAATTGGTAATGGGCCATTTGGGGCTTTAACTGACTTATCCTGAATTGGGTTCCCACTTCCCATCCCCAGCTTGGCCCAATTTATTTAATTTAGGCCTATATGGATTTTCCATTCCCAATTTAACCCAAACACATTTCTATGTTTTTTTTTTGTCTTCCTCCCACCTACTAAAGCCCACCGCCGGTAACCACCTCCGGACACTACTGCCAAAACCCCCACAACCGCTAAAGTTTGTCCATTATCATTTGGATTTACCGCCAACCACAACCTCCCTCCACCATGATAGATAGCCACAGTCGTTAGCCACCTATAGCTGTCACTGACAATAACCTGAGTAAGAAAGATAATTTTTTTAAAAAAATTGACTATTTAAAAAAAAAAAGATCTAAAAATTAAACAGGTAGACCCATATCCAAGATGGTCTAATGGGGAGAGTAGATGTAAATGGGTTGAGGCGGGGGCACGTTAAATCAAATATGGGATAATCTAAGGATGGGATAACTTGTAACCACGGGGCGTTAACTCCCTCTGAAACCTAGCTAAAAGGTACCTAAGAGTTCATTAACAAGGCCAAATTATTTCTAACTCACTTCCGATGTGAGACAAGATTCATTTTAACAATTGATGTGTAATCCTCATCTACCCCAGTACATGACAAGTGTGAGATCTCACAATCCACCCTCCTTGGGGCCCATTGTTTCAGGGCTTTGCCTTTCTTAAATGGGCTTGTCAACTGGTGCTTAAGACTTCATTAACAAGGTCTTATAAGGTCAAATTATTTTTCTCCCTCTTTCGATGTGAGCCAAGATCCAACTTAACCTTATATTCACGTAGCTCAGAACTTTTCCTGTGGGATCTCCATCTATGGTACTCAGCAAGTGTAGAATCTCATATGACTTGGGTTAGGGTGGGGTGAGAATCCCCATATTACCATCCTTAATTGTTATGAGTTGGATCTCATCTATCCGAGGGACTTCTATGGGGATTTTGCTTGTGAAATAGTGAGGAGTTGAAAGTGAGTGAGCTGAATTTGACATATTAAACATCTGGATTTTTAGCTAAAATTACATGCACCCCGTGTATGTCAAGGAACTTTATCCAGCACGGGGTGGTTTATTTTTCTTTTCTTTCTTTCTTTGGGTAGACATTTGTAGGTCTACTTGAATATAACCCGAATGCATTTCTTTTCTGGGGAGTGATAATCTCAATCCATGTTTGAACTCTTCCACTCCAATTTGTCTTTAATAGCACTAAATGACATGATTTGAACGTCAAGCAGAATCAAAGAATGGTTAGTAAACATAACTTTTACGATAAAAGTGAGAACAATGAAAATAGATTTCAAACGCGATTTAAGTGGGGCATGAGTGGACCAAAATTTGTGAAATGGATACAAATAAAGACTTTTACAATGCATTTACCAAGCAAAAATTGATCTCATAATGTGTTGTGAAACACTTACCAAACATAAATAAAACCGATTCACGATTCACTTTTCCCAGTAAACACTTATCAAGCAACATATGTTCTTCCTTGAAAACAAAAAACGGGGAATTTAAAAAGTAAAACCAAATTGGAAAGACTGAGAGATGATGTCAACTGTCAAGCAGGTCCCTCATCGGCCCTTCCAGTCAAACCCAATTCAAGAACTATTGGATCAAAATAGATGGCAGCAGCAGTAGACTCGGCTTTGGACCATCGTTGGTCGAATGTATCTGCATTTGGATCGAGGTTGATGGATTTGGATTTCGAAACTCCTAACTCCTAATATGCACACACTGTGGAACCTCTTCCGGGGTTATGTTGCGTATGTGGGCAAGTTTATTCATCTATACTACCTATAAAAGTACCTGTAAAAGTATGGATCTTATAAATTATTTTATTTTATTTTTACCATTCGTTAATCACTCCAATAACAATCCTACCCTTTCATAAATACTATCATTAATTACTAATTTTGTAAACATTTTCGGTTTTGCCCTCCATTAATTTTTCCAATGACAACCCTACTCATCCCTAATCAGTTTTTTTTGTAATGCGTTTAATGAACATTAGATCATAAATTTAATCTAAACCTACATTTACACATTGGGAAACAAAATGTGTGGTTGCAAAAAAAAAAAAAAAAATTATATATATATATATATATCTGTGTGTGTGTGTGTGTGTGTGTGTGTGCATGTGTGTGTGTATACTACCTATAAAAGTATGAATGTTGTAAATTATTTTTGGACGATTATGTCCTCCGTTAATTACGTCAATTACATTCTTACCCTTATTTTATTACTCCATTTTAAATTTTGATGAAATTAAAAGAATATTGAGTAATGAATCTATTCTATTCATTGGAAAATGAAAAGTGTGATGAGAAAGAAAAACATAACAAAGAAGTTCATTTATTATTCTCTTTTTAATTTGGTTAAAATGAAATAAACATTAGATATATAACTGGTTAACGAGAACTGTGATTTTTTTTCTTCTTCCATTTTTAAGTTAGCAAACAATTAACCAATTGAAAAACTGAAAAACAAAAATAAAAATAAAGAAACTGAAATACGTAAAAAATCAATTAAGAAACAAAAAATTGTTGGATAAACAAAAACTAGAAAAAAAAGGGTTAAATATGTATAAAAAAATAAGGCTTAAATATGGTGCCAATTTGAACTGAAAATATGTTCGGTTATTACAGTTGAAGACCGGGTGTTTTGCATTTCTTATTGATGAAATACAAAGCACCTAGTCTTGAAAATTACAAATCTTAACCATAAATCAATTTAACAGATTACAACAATAAAGACGTAGATTCATTTTTTAATTTCTCCATTTGCTTTTATTTTCAACAATATTATCAAACATTTCTTCAATTTAAAAGCCTACGAAAAATATTTCCAAACATTGAACTGATTACAAATTCAAATATCAAATATACAGTTCTTCTAAAACGAGTCGCAAAAGAAATAAGAACATAATTGAATTACGTTATTTTGATCCAAAAAAAATAATATTATCACATCAAACGTTACTCTCGACTATATCCACGTGCAACACACGTGCTCTATACTAGTTAATTAAACATGCCCATTCTCAGTGTTTGACCGATGTCAATAGTTAGAATTTGGAGTTACTGATCATCCCACTCCCTAGTATTGTACATACGGTTACCACAACCAAAGTGTCAAATATTTATTTTGTTCACAAAGTATGATGCCTATTATACTTAAAAAATGTTTGTTTGGTTGAGATTTTATTTGTAGCTTTGAATCTCCTTCAATTTATCTTTTACACTTAATTACGATTTTAGTATTTTGCTCAGACAATTGTCCAACGAAACGATTACGAATATCTCCAAAAAGAGTATAGGGAAAGTTGGATGTATTCTTAAGCCACAATGAACTTCTCTATGGCACGTTACTAAAACGCATCATTTCAAGGTAGGTATTAAAGCTTTTTCTTTTATTATACACGTCATTTCTTCTTGTCACTGCAAGCGGCACTACATCAGCTTTCATTTCCTCATACACTCTTCCCTGACTAAACCATTGGCAATGATCTTTCCCTCTCCCTCTAGTACAAAGAAGAGGCCTCGCTCACGGCCAACGTCCACTTCTCCTCCACCCCGCTGTTGTTCGCTCCTTCCTCGTTGCCGCATGCGCTCCTTCCTTGCCGTCCCACCCACCATAGCAGTCCCCACCACGGCAGCAACAAACCACTAGCCTGATATAATAAATCGGTGGAATTCAAGGACAATATGAGGACAATGTGTTCTACTGATGTCGGATTTTAGAGTTCTCCGACGACTCTCGTTGCTTTGGCGACGTGACGATGGTGATAGCTAGGGGAGAAAGAGAGAAAAAAAAAATAGAGTTGTAAATTTGAAACTAAATGACCTCCTTACCCTGAATGAATTAATATACGTAGGCTTGATATAAGAGCATAATTGTCTTTTTTATTACTGGACATAGAGAAGTTGCTTATTGACATAGCAACACATCTAATTTTTCAAAAATATATACGTATGATTTGGCAATAGCCTTACAACATGTAATGAAGGTTATTAATCAATTTGAAGAAGCATATGATTTGGTTGGGCTGATATCGGGCCCGGTGAAAATCTTAGCTTGGGCCTGGTCCAATTTTAGGCTGTTCATTTCCTTGTTGCCTGAAATATGAGGTGAGCTCGTGCCAATTCCACTACCTCTTAGTTAGTGATCGTATTTCATGCCCAACAATACTTGAGAACAAAATTTCCACATAAAACGATTAAATTTGCTTATGCTTTCCCCACTAGACTGAGTAGAAAATTTTCTTATAAACTACCTTAGTGACACTTAACTAGTGATGGAGCCAGGATTTTGTTTTAGAAGACGAAAGTGGTAATTTTGTTTGAACTCACGTCATTTTATGCTTTTTCACTTTATTTTCTCTATTGATGTTGCTTTTTGACAACTGCTATCTTTTTGGCAACAAATAGGTCAAAAAAACAAAAGTTTACTTTCACACTCAAATTCTTGCCCTTGTTATGATTTATCGATGAAAGATTATCATTTCGTCACTAATTTAATTTGACACGACAAATCAAGATGTGAATAAGCATTCAAGCGTGTGGAAATATACAGTTTGGTAAAATTAATCTCTTCAATTTATTTTTACTTTTATTTTTTGGTAAAAAATCCTCGTATTTCATTGAAGCATAAACTATTTACAAAGTCATACGCAGCATACTATACAGCTTGTATATACATGTAACAAGAACAGCTTTCTCTATTGTGTTCCTCTAAGTGTTCTCTGAGTATCTAGCCCCCATCCTTGATGCATCACCTTGTTCCTCTCTGTACATAGAGATTTTGGCCAGCTATAAAAATATACTTGATCCACTGCTGAATGATATATAGACATCCCTGAACATGGCACCTTTATGCTCAATAGTTCTTGAACTTCTTTCTTGCTATATATTCCCTCCGTCCCACATAATTTGATCAACTTTTTCTTGCACGCAGATTAAGGATTTAAGTGATATATTATGTATTTCTCATCCTACCTTTTAGAGAGAGGATGGGAAGAAAGAGGGTCATAAGAGAGAAAATGAGTTAGTGGAGTGTTAAACGTGGAGAGAGAAATGAATAAAAAAGTTTCCAAAAATGGGCCAGCAGAGAGAAAATGACTTGATGGAGATTTAAATGTGGAGAGAGAAATAGAATTAAAAAAGTGTAAAAAGAGTAAATATGTTAAAGTACCTACAAAATCTTTTTAAATTTGGAAACGAGCAATTTTTGTGGGACGGACCAAAAAGGAAATTAGCTCAAATTATATGGGATGGATAGAGTACTATATATTGTTATTGCCACAGCTAGTTCACACAGTTTAGCTTAGAAACTATTTCTTCTGAAATTCATGCTTGCTGTTTGGATGAACTGAGACAATAAGCCTAGGTTACTAGTAACCTGCATTTTCCTGAGCACCATTTTCCATAATTCCTGAGCATATTGACACTGCATGAATAAGTGATTAGTGGTCTCAGGATGAGTGCAGCACATCACACACAGATCATCTTGAGTGATGTTCCGTGCTTTCAGTTTGCTCTTTGTTCTTATGCCCTCCTTGTAGAGTATCCATAGTATCATAGCACATATGGGAATATTTTCTGAGAACCAGATCGATTTCGACCAAGGGTCATGAGGTGCCTTAGTTCTAATTCCTTTCCAAGCTGTACCAATAGTAAATTGTCCACTTGGGTGTAGTTTCCAGAATATTTTGTCTGCTTGCTCACTATTAGGTCTAGGTAATGACCCCAGTAACCGATTTAGACCTCTCAGCTCATTAGATATGAGATTAGGTAGTCTTCATGAGTTCATATATACAATGGCACTGACTCTATTTATATCCAGCCCTGCATCATACACTATTCTATGTCCAATTTTATTGAGTAGTGTATTCTCATCAGTCTATCTGTCAAGCCATCACCGTGTATCTTCTTCATTTCCCACTTTATAGCTAAAGAAAGGGCTAAATAGGTTTCTGATCTTAACAAGTTTCTTCCATGTCCATGACATATTCACAGGGGGGTTGAATGTCCATAGATGTTTATGTTTTATAACATATATGTGACACCATTTCACCCTAAGGGAGTCTTTTTTATGGGCCAAATCCCATAAATGTTTACATATTCCTGCCTTATTCCATTCTGCCAGATTCTTCAAACCTAGCCCCCTCCCCCCCCCCCTCTCTTTTTTTGGTAGGCACGCACAAATCCTTCCAAGCAACTTTTGCTCCAGCGCGTTTTCCATGCCACAGACCCTAATTTTTCCTTCAATTTGGGTGATAAACTTCTTCGGCAATACAAATATAGTACACCAATAAACCTGTATACTTACCAAGACTGAAATAGCAAGTTGGAGCCTGCATGCATATGAAAGATAATAAGTAGTCTAACTTGAAATTTTCTTTGTTACTTTTTCCACTAGCATCTTGCAGTCCTTATACTGCAATTTACTTGATATCAGTGGGACCCCTAGATAAGTGACTGGGAATATTCCAAGTGGGATACCAATTACGTTAACTAGATGAGCTGTAGTGGCCACATCCACCCCTACTATATAAATAGAACTTTTGTTGGGGTTGAGGGCTAATCCAGATAATTGCTCAAACTATGTTAGCAATTGCTTAATTATCATGAGAGAGCTTTGATTAGCTTTGGCCATCAAAAAGAGATCATCAGCAAAGCAGTGGTTGCTATTAAGATTTTGGCATCTAGGATGGAATGAGAATGTTGTACAGTCTAGAAGCTCTGAGAAACCTTCCATGACCAAGAAGAAAAGGTAAAGAGAGATAGGATCTTCTTGCCATAGTCCTCTTGAGCTAGCAAACAACCCCTCCTCATTTCCATCACAATTGATAGATAATCTTGCAGTTGTGACACACCGCATGATCCATTCCACAAACTTTGAAGGAAAATGCATACATTCCATTACAGTCTTTAAGAAATCCCACCCAACTGAATCATAAGCCTTTTGCAGATCTATTTTCATGACACATCTTGGTTGCCCATCATTTCTGTGATAATTTCTCACAAGCTCTTGCATTAATAGTGTTCACAACCTATTTCGGACCGCACCACGGGGCCCGCTAAGAGATCCCAGTGGCACGACACGTCACCCGTTTGGCGGTCAACATCGCTCAACATCTTTGCTTAGTCAGAGCGCAATGCCCCGAACGGACGAGCGGTGATCGAAAGTGTGCCCCCCCGAGGGGTCGGCCACCCCAAGGGGGTCAGCCACCCTAAGGGGGGGTCAGCCACCAGCTTCCTTGGTGAAGGATAGGGTCGGCCACCTCAAGGGGGTCGGCCACCCCAAGGGGGGGTCGGCCACCAGCTTCCTTGGTGAAGGATGGGGTCGGCCACCTCAAGGCGGTCGGCCACCCCAAGGGGGTCGGCCACCACCTTCCTTGGTGAAGGATGGGGTCAGCCACCTTAAGGGGTCAGCCTCCACTGCCCTGCGAAGGGGGGAACCTACTGCCGACACTGGATTCTCACTCCAACACTCGCCCGCTATCTTCAGTAGCGCGACGCTCATTGTCGCCGTCTCAATCAAAGCGACGGGGCTCTGGCCCTCGCATCGGGATGGGCTCTCAACCGTATAGCCATCGCCGTCTTAATCAAAGCGACGGGACTCCGGCCCTCGCACTGGGATGGACTCTCAACCTTATAGCCATCGCCGTCTCAATCAAAGCGACGGGGCTCCGGCCCTCGCACTGGGATGGACTCTCAACCTTATAGCCATCGCCGTCTCAATCAAAGCGACGGGGCTCCGGCCCTCGCACTGGGATGGACTCTCAACCTTATAGCCATCGCCGTCTCAATCAAAGCGACGGGGCTCCGGCCCTCGCATCCGAGATGGGCTCTCAACCTTATAGCCATCGCCATCTCAATCAAAGCGACGGGGCTCCAGCCCTCGCATCCGGGATGGGCTCTCAACCTTATAGCCATCGCCGTCTCAATCAAAGCGACGGGGCTCCGGCCCTCACATCCGGGATGGGCTCTCAACCTTATAGCCATCGCCGTCTCAATCAAAGCGACAGGGCTCCGACCCTCGCACCAGGATTGGCTCTCAACCTTATAGTCATCGTCGTCTCAATCAAAGCGACGAGGCTCCAGCCCTCGCATCCGGGATGGGCTCTCAACCTTATAGCCATCGCCGTCTCAATCAACTGAGGGGCTCCGAACCTCATACGCTCAATCAACCGGGGGCTCCAGCCCTCTCTCACGTAACCAACCAACGAGCTTCAGGGGGCTCCGCTCGTAGTGCCCCAGCACGAGGACCCACCGCCACGGACTCTGAGTATCGAGCTATGAGCATGTACGCTTATGTTACCGTTGATCATCGACGTCGCCAAGGCAATGAACCGCGGGTCACTCCAGGACGGGAGTAGGTCCTCGGAGGGCATCGTGTCCGGCACGCCTGGCAGTTGGCTGCATGGGCAACCCTCACCGTTGTCAGGATCTCTACGCGTCTCATGACGCATCTCGTGGGATTCAGTAAGGGCTTGGACTGGAGGCTGGGGCAATGGGCTGCTCTGACCATGCTACCGCGGTGTGGTCAGTCTCCCCAGACAGGCAGAGGGATGCTGCAAGGGCAGGGCAGCACGAACTCGGGGACCGGCATATCTGACAGAGAATTAATACTGTGGGACCCCCTACGGTGACGTGTCACTCCCGGAGGATGACACGTGTCGGCCGATGACACGCGCATATTTGTGCCTATATATAGTGGATTCTGGAGCTTATTCAAGGACTTCTCTCTCATTTTGATTTTTCACTTTCTCTCTCTAAAACTCATTCTCTCTGGATTTCTAGTGAGAGAAAGACATTCCACCTCCTGACGTTGGATCATTGACGCTGCACCCTTGACGCGGACTGTTGGCTGTTGACTGTCGCCCTTGTTCGTCGTCTCCCTGCTGACGCGGCACTGCCAGCCCTCGCGACTTGCCTGGGGAGCCTTGCTCTCAGCCCTTACTCCATCCTTGTTGTCTCCCACTTCGTCTACCTGGAAGCCAACGCAGACTGCATCCTTTGTGGCACCTCACGTGGCATCCGAACCATCTTTCATCGGCAACAAATAGTATATTATCTTGCAATGTTTCTTCTTGTACAAAAGCAGACTGCTTGATGTTGATCATATGTGGTAGCACATTCTTAATTATTGCACATAGTATATCTGATACTCCTTTGTATACCACATTGCAATATGCAATTGCTCTAAATTCCTTCATGTTATTTGGGCAAGGGACCTTAGGGATTAAGGTCAACCTTGTGCTATTGAACACTTTGATAACTCTGGTTTTAGTCAACATTTATGTCATTGCACTAGTCAGTTGTTGTCCCACTACCTCCCAATTCATTTGAAAAAACTCAGAGGTGTATCCATCAGGGCCAAAGGCCTTATTAGTTTAAGGGAGAAGAAGGTCTCCTTTATTTCTTGTTCATCCACATGAGCAATCAACATCTCTTGTTCTTTTTATGATAGTTGTTGATGAAGCACTGCACATAACCTGGTTCTCAGTTGGGCTTGGGGTGGCACTGGAGTCCCCAAGAAGTCTGAAAAATGTTGAATAACTACATGGTGAACCTCCTTAGCTCCGACCATTTGTAATGCATTCATGTTATTGATAGCCAGAATCTTGTTGTGGGCTCTATGTGTTTGAAATTTCCTGAAAAAATAGTCTGTATTAATATCCCCAAGTTTTAATTCTTTTACTCTAGCTTTCTGATAATAGGAAGCTTCCTCAGATTGCGTTAGATGATAATACTGTTGGTGGTTTTCCTTTCCTACCTGTATTAGAGCTGCAACCTATTGTTGAAAGAGCTGTCATTGTTTATCCTAAAGCTCTTTGAACTTAACAACTGTTCTAGCTGATATATAGTTGTAGTACTCTCTATTAAGCTACGCCAACATTGGCTTATGCCTCTTTAGTTTTGCTTTTAGTTGATGACAAGCATCCTCTTTTACATGTTCATCCTAAACTAATTTCAATAAGTGAAGAAATTTCTAGTGTTGCATCCAGAAATTGAAAATTTTGAAAGGTCTATTCCCTTGGGATTGATCCTAAAATGTTTGAATAAGCAACAATGCACGATAAAAAATCCCTGGTGGTTTATCCTCAACTGTAGTATTTGGATATATCTCAGGCTAGCCCTCATATTGAAGTGCCATATCCAATCTTCAAAATATCATTTCCTCTTCTCTTTTATTGGACCAAGTAAAAAATACTCCATTGTGTTCAAATCCTCTAGATGAGTATCACAAAGACACTGATTAAATTCTGTCGCATCCCTAGTACTGATACTAGCTCCCTTTTGCTTTTATGTTGTATACCTGATCAAATTAAAATCCCCAACCACCAGCCATGGTTGTTATCCAATAGCACTTGCATCTTGCTTCAGGTGTTGCCACAAAAATATTCTCTTTTTAGAGCTATTTTCTTAGGCATTCTTTAGTTAGTTTCCACCTCAACACACACTCTGGCATACCCTTGCCTTTTCTTTTGTGCTGTCATATGATTCATAAATAGAGGCTTTCCAACTGCACTAACAATTTTACTAATCATTTGAGATGACCAAAACTACATGCATATTTGGTAATTGAACCCATATTGGTATTGCAGTTATGTCATCCTGTTCCAGAGACATGGAAGCTGACATTGGGTTTCAGGACCACATGTTTGCTGTCATTGAACCATGATCCTCAACCAAGGATTTGTGTTCTAGTATAATCATCTTCAAAACGCACAAGAAATAGCCTAGGATTGCCGCCATTTTCTTTCCAAATATCACTTCATGAAGTGTGCAGGTGGTCTCGCTCCCAGGACATAGGCTATAACATAATTTTCCTATTTCTTGGCTTTCAATTCAACATCTGCGACTGTGAATTCAACTCTTTTCTGTCCATTTATCACTTGTGGTGGGACATAACTCAAGCCATTTTCCTTAACATAGTCCCGATTTGGTTTACCATGCTGGCAAATAAACCCTTCGCGGGATTAAATCGCAGATCTTATGTTTTTGCTCGCCTTTATATATATATATGGAATTTGGTGTTTTGATTGAGGGTAGTAGAGAAAATTCTTCCCTTATCTCTGACGGCTTTTAAAAAGAGTTGTTGCTTTGTCCCACATCAGCACTTTTTTCCACGTGGCCTTCCAGGTTGTTTGCCAGCACGTACACTTCATGTGCCCCCAATTTATCACCATCTTCTTGCACAATCAATTCTAACAGCTCTTAGGAACCTAGGTTCCGATCCTCTTTATTCTTCTGACTCGAAATCAATTCGGACTTTAATTCCTTATTTTCATGTGTTAAAATTTTCATTTGTTTTTGCAGGTTTTCCACCATTTCTTTGAGAGTAGAATCTTCATCCGAGTCATTGCTGGTTTTATCTAGATTTTTTGGTCTTAGATCACCAACATCCCGAATTTCTGATCCAAGAGATACTAGCTACTCGTCCTTGCAATTGTTTAGTTTGAGAATTCAACTTACTTGTGTCAGTTTGTTGCCATTCATTTCCTAAATTTTTTTTGGCAAACATATCTTTAACTGCGCCTTGCAGGCGAGATGATCGTCGCAATGGGATTCCAGACAACAGTTTCTTCACTGCATTATCATGACTTCTCTCAATGTTTACTCCTTTGTTCATCCGGTGTTCTTCAGAATTTGGCCAAGAAGGTTTGATGCAAAAGAAAATATAGAGTGAGTTTTGAGTATTTCTCTCTAGCGGTTTCTCACTTTCAGTAAACTTTTTTAATCTCTTCAATTACTATTTATCAAGATTGTATGAGAGCAATAAGCGAATATAAAGCTAAAATTAAAAGTACAATATATGAAACAACCATATGAGACCCACCTTTGCTCCATCCTTGCTTAATTCGCAAGGAGAAGAAAAAAGAAAAGCAAATCGCAATATATATATATATATATATATATATATATATATATATATGAGAGAGAGAGAGAGAGAGACTAGAAGACATACCTTTCTTGTTATATATGAGAATTTTAATTTGACGTCGAGGTATTTCTAGAAAATTCACATCACCAGATCTTTTCTTATTGGTTTTTTTTTTCTTTGTGTGCGTTTAGAATAACATGCAGTCAATGGAAGTCAAACTTGCTGTCTTTTCTGTTCTTCCTCAAGCCAAGCAAAAATGTGTAACCGAGTTTAAAGAAGAAAAATTAACACGATAACAATTTGGTGGTTGAAGATAACCAATGTCTAAGGACAAAGTTTTATTTGCTGGCAGAGATGGCAAAAATGATCTGTGGGTTGGACTTGGGCATAGCTTAAGCGGGTTGGATTTAAATGGATGACTGACCAATTTGTATTAATTTATTTATGAGTTAATTGAGTCATTTCTTAAATGATTTGGTTCTACCCATTGAACCACGAGCGATCCATAACTAACAATACAAATAGTGAAGATCCTAGTACAAATTTCACTATCTCTCTACCGCTTCATCTTCTTCAACGATTCAGACGCCACCACTTAACACCCACCGTTGCCGTCGCTTCCTCGCCACCTATCTCAATTACAAGCCTAACTATAAGCCCCACGTTAATCATGGTTACCATAAGTAGTTAAGTATCGTTCCCTCTCTTCCATTATACTTTTACTTTTCACTTTTTTACAAACTCTTCAGATGAATTTAGTGCGTCTAAATGTTCATTCCCCTTGTTGATAGCCGTAGCTTGACTCGTCAAACAATATTTACTTCAACACCATTTTTATTTGTGTTTAATTCAATGTTCATATGACATGCAATTTATTTTACTAATTCGTAGGCTATAAAAAATCTCTCTTATCTTTTTTCATCCCACAATATGAGGCCGGATAATGGTGAGATTAAAAAGTCAAAAAGCGAAGAGTTCTTAAGGATGCTTCTCATTTAAACTAGCACAACCAGTTTATCATGGCCAATAATATCAGTGTCACTTATAATTGTCACGGTAAACCATTTCGAGAGTTAGTAAGAGATTATCGTCTCTCAAATAAAACAAGATCGCCGTTTAAGAAGACACGAGCATGTGGGGGCTATTAATTCCTGCGTTGTCTTTGGCTAAGTAAGCTTAATGAGTTTATTGTTGAAGTCACATACTTCCAGAACTGCCCAATATAACTAATTAGTTTTACATAAAATATGGTCGTAGAAGATGGGCCCCACCCCGCTAAAGAAGCTAAGATTAAGGCTCTATTTGACAACACATTTTTTTTCTTTAGTTTCCAAAAAAAAAAAAAAAAGTAAAGAGCAGCTTAATTTTTTTTTTTTTTTTACAAAAATAAGTGGGTATTTGATAACCCAATTTTTTATTTTGAATTTTTTTTTGGGTGTTTGATAACCCATTTTTTATTTTGAATTTTTTTTTATAGTGGTTTGCGGTGGCGGTGGCTGGTGGCCGCCGGAGTTGGTTGCCGGCAACCGCCGATGGTGGTGGCCGGAGGTGGCTGCCGGCGGTAGTCGCCGGAGGTGGTGGTCGGCGGTCTGCGGTGGCTGTCTGCAGTAGGCGGTGGAAGGGTGGTGGTCGTGGTCTAAAAAAAAAAAAAATCAAAACTGAAAAAAAAAAAATTATTTTTGGAGTTTTTTTTTCTTCTTCAGTTTAAAAATTGGTTTTTTAAACTGAAGAAGAAAAAAAAATGGTTACCAAACGCAACTTTTTTTTTCTAATTTTCAAAACTGGAAAAAAAAACTGCGTCAAATAGGGCCTAAGTAAGACAGTGCACCTCTCTTCAAGAAGACAAGGGAGACCACCACGCGGTCCCTCGTGACCTGCTCGTTCATACCTTGATTTCTGGACTTTATTTGCCATACACATCGTAGTATTGTTTTTAAGGCATTTTATACGGTGTACCACACATCAATTCTTTACTGAAAAGTTTGATAAATTGGCTAGGGAATTGATGCTCCCACTGAAATAGCAAGTATCAACAGAATAAAGAATATAAGCCTATAATAGACTAACACGATAAGAAACAATACAATTCCTGAACAAAAGAACTCTGAATCAGTATAGATCATATCATGGATTAAGTTACGAGGGAGAGCCCATGTGCATGCTATGAGAAGTGCGATAGCTTGTCCTGTGTAGTAATTGGCTATCCGTTATTTCACTGGCAAGGAACTATGCGATGGTTGTTCTAATCGAAAGCTATTAACCCAATGTCCACCTACTTACCTCTCGTGTCAAGCCGACATGTAAGCCAAAGACAAGTAACTTGAATATTCATATCGCTGTAATGATTAAAGGAAAATTGGAAGGGCGACCATTTGTAACTTGAGTTGTAGTGGACATGATCTTAACGGGTAGAGATCGAGAGTGGTTGGACAAGTCCGACAAAATTCTAAGTAACTCAGAAGTTTGAAATAAGATTTGGTTGACATCTAGCCTATCTTGTTTAAAGATAATCTCATTGCTATGTGTCCAAAGATAGTCTCATCCGCCCTTCAATTCATAATTTTACGGGTGGGTTTGTACTTCTTTGATTATTATATGTAGAGATTTTTTCTTTGTACTCTTGGTTAGAAGCACACAAAGATGATGTGAAGTTACTACTGTTGCCTAGTTCTTAACATCCTTAATGAAACAGAGAGAGACTATCTTCACCCCCTAGTATGCCAACTCACTAACTTATTTATTGCAAAAAGGTAACCATTTGTCACTAGAGTACAATTTTTAGTGACAAAGATATGGTGGAAAAGCATCTAAGAGGCTGAAAATAGCATTTCTCAGCATATAATCTTCATTAACTACACCCATTTTATAAGCAGTTGAGCAAACTTATTGTTCAATTACGTGTCCCTTAGCTTGTGCATACTTCAATTTTTTCCTTCGTCTATAAGTCAGTTTTGTATCCTTATTTTTTAAGATATAGACCTTGCTACCAATTTAGGATAGTGATATTTAAGTTTTATTATTATCTATCTGAACTTTTTTTTCCCACTGAATATGAAATAAAAGTAGAAGTGATGACCAATAAAAATGCCCTCAGCTTTGTCATAAAGCGAAATCTTGGCTCTGCCGCTGCACTTTAGAATGTTATGTCTTTAACTTGTCGGGGAAGGAGTTGGTATGACATAAAAGCTAGCCTGTGATATGACATTACTGATGAACCAAATACGATAATGCTAGTGTGAAGTTTTTTTTTTCCTTTTTCTTTTAGCTTTCTCAAAATCACATAAATGTCCCGAAGCCATTCCTTTACGGTCTTCACTACAATAAGGATTCATGTTGACTCTTCAATTCAACAGTTCATGCAAAAAGAGGAGCTCTTCGACCGAGAGCCGAAGCTTGTCCGTTCTTGTTCACCGCTCTTCCACTCATATCCTTTTAGTCTAACCTTAGCCCTTCCACCCCCCTTTCCCTCCCAACACCCTAAAACAACCTCCGCCTTGTTATTTGATCAGACGTCTCATTGATCGTAACTAGTTTAGAGAAGCCAATCTTCCAAACTTTGTTACTAGTTAGTAGTTTTATGGAGGTAAGGCGAAAGTCATCTGTTAAAAGAGGTCATCCTCTTTCAATTCCCATTTAGCCATATTGCCCATCTGGTCTTCTTCAAGAGCCCTTGGAATGTGCGAGGCGCACTACTAGTACCTCAACCGTGGCATGAAGAGATGATCTTCAGTTATGTAAGTTTTCATTTGGCAGACATACGAGTCAAGGCGAGCCCTACCCTAGCGACAACATCTCGCACTTGTGGCGGAAAAACTTGTTTGTGCCATTGATGATCCATTGTTCATTCCTTGGTTCAAGAAGAAAAAATTTTGAATTGAAACTTTCTATATGCTTATTCGGGTACTGATTAAGTATCCGCTTATTCCTTTAATCTTTCTTCACTTAAGCTTCAATCGGTTGATAGGGTCGGGTTTTAAAACAAGAATTTTTTTAGGGTTTGTTTCCTTTTTGAATTTATTCGCCACTCAAAGGATCACTGTAAGGCATACATCACATTGGTTTTACAATCCTTACGAAGAAGAACAATTGTCTTCACATAATATAATTTATATGAGCAGTCATTTGATGAAGGCATCCTGATGTTTGACGGTGAATTACGTGGCCTCCCAATGCCCTAGCTTTGAAATCTACGACACACCTCACAGGCCAATGTTTTGACAAGGCAAACCCAAGCAACCATCGCATTCTCACGGCTCGGTAAGTTTAACTGGTAGAACTTGTGCCGAGAAGGTAATTGCTAAATGCAATGATGCCAAATCCATGGCGAACCAAAGGCTAGCTTTTGATGAGGAAGCCATTTCCGAGTTCAAGCCGCGCTTAAAAATTAAAAGAAAGGGATAATTCTTTGCTGAAATTCCTATGTAGCTGGCCAACTTAAAGCCCTCTTCACCGTTCTCGATGTCTGCTTGTATTTCAACTAATTTTCGGGTTGACCCATGCGATGTCATCAATGATATAAACCCTAAAACGCCTACTTGGACTAGGATTAGCAGTTAGTGAATGCAAAACTTAATCCCCTAGCTTTTAATTTGCATGAGTAGTTTTTTCCTTTGCAACTCTCTTGGCATGTAGGGAGAATATTGCATCCCAAACTCACTCGGCGGTCTTTATGACAGCCGAGAAGATGGTCACATTAATTAAATATGGTAACATCACTAGCCCACATCCCATTAATTATTCCATAACTCCCTATGACTCCCACGTGTCTCATTTGTTGAGTTTTCCCATCCTACTGCCTCAAAAAACATTCTCGAAAAAAGTAAATTTTGTAGTAATCATCAAATTTAATAAGGAAAAATAAGAAAAAAAAATTAAAAAATGACTCAAAGGTGTCCAAAATGACGATTAGTCCATCAAAACCTAGAGAGGGATCCGAGGACGAAGTTACGCAATAGGAAGGTGTTAGGCACACGTCGTGCTCTTCCGGTCTCTACTTCTAGTGATTAATGGCCTAAAGAACAAGTAGCATGTAAAAATATGACAAGACTCACCCTATGTTTATTTTTATTATTTTGATTTGAACTCGACAACTGGGGTCAAGTGGCCTGCGTATGCGATCGGATTAATCGAAATCAAAACCATCGTAGTTCGACACTAGTCCTACGAGAGGTAGTCTACAATTCGAGACTTAGACTTCGAAACGCTCGCCATTGAATCCACGATGCAAAGAACAAAGTGACATTTTTTTAAAGTGGTTTGAATGGCTAAAATTCTCAAGAGAGGCTGGATGTCACTTAACGAGAAATGGCGTGCAAACTCTAAGAGTGTGTTTGGATGAAGAATTTTAAATTACCTTGTATTTCAAAATTCATTTATTTTAAAATTCGTTGATTTACAAATTTATGGAATTGCAAATTTTGTGTTTGGGCGATTTTGTAGATTGAGTATTTTATATGTGGATTTATATTTGAAAATTTGAACCTAGGCAATTGATAGTGTATAGGTACAAACTAATGAGAGAGAGCATATCCTTTTTTATAGAAGAAGTTACCTAAATTAATGGAGACTCTTTTTGTGGAAGAGATTTGACAAATAACTAGTCTAGACTAGTTATTTTTAGAGGAGATTTTAGCACACCAAATTCCCTTTCCAAATCCCTCTTAGAATTTGGTAAATTCATCTTATCAATATCAAAACAAGGGATTTTATACAATGTATTTCAAAATCCTCTATGAAAGTGAAATCTCCAGTACAATTACCTCATCCAAACACACTCTAAAGCGAATAAGTTTGGAAACTTGACTTAATGTCTGACCGCATGGAGGCCAAGACCCCCTTTTTATAGTGCTCAGGGTCATAGAATTTGATAAGATTGGTAATGTCAATCTGCATGGCTGGAGATAAGTCAGAATAAGTGATAAAATTACAGATTCACGAAAGTCAACTAACTGGCCGGTTAGTCGAAAACCGGCCGGTTCACTCCATCAATTAAAAATAATTTTTTTTCTGAATTTTGGGGCATTATCTGACCCTAATTTTGGTAATTATCTCTGAAATCACAAATGAGATGTACCAGATTCGGAATAAGTCATTTTTTAACCATAAAATGGATTGATTCGATCTTTGCATCAAAGATAATTATGGATTATTCCCTAAAATCATCTAGACAAATTACATTATTTAATATAATCTAAACTATGGACTGGACCTAATCTACATGGACTTGGACTAATGTAGTGGACTGGATTGGACATGCAATGGACTGGACAAGACCGTACTGGACTGGACTGGACAATTAAACTAGACTAGACCACATAAATTAAATAAATTGGACTTAATCCTTTACTTAAAATACGTTACTAAGCCCAAACTCAATAATGCCTTTCAATTTATAATGAAGCACATTATTCAATTAATTAAAAATGGCTACAAAAATGGGTGTTTACACTAACCTTTCACCTCGCTGACTGAACCATACGGCCATCCACCTACCTCCGGGTGGACCAGTGGATCACCTCTCATTAAAAGCAGATCCAATCCCCTCTCTTTGCCCCAAATGCCTCGACTTTTGTGACCAACGGGCCCATAAGAATGTTTGACCCAAAATGACTCAAAGAAAATTGTGGGCCCGTAGCTTTTATCTATAGCCTTAAGCAAATATTCCACGGCAAATAATACCCTAGTTTGATCCCCATGTCCCTAAATCTTGGCATCACTATTTGCAATTAGATCCTTATCTCTACTTACCAAGCACCTTGGATTAGTAGATAACTTCTACGCTCCAACCAATCTGGGTGTTTCAAACGTGATTGATACTCATCCTCAACATCTCAACCCTATTTTGAAGTGCAAAGCTCCAAATTACGAGGAAGCAAGCAGTTACGACAACGGCCAATATTAACCTTCTTTGGTGTAGTCAGACTATCCTGAGAATAAATCTCCATCCCGCTCAATGCCAGACATAATTTGCTCGGACGCACATTTAGTAACATTGGCTATCCAGAAATATAAGGACAAAACTTTTGTTGTTCCCTGGATGGTAATCAGCTAAACTATCTTTGCAAAAGAAGCTGAGGGAGCTCGTGTTGATACATATGTATTCAAATCTAATCGTGGACCTCTAGATCCTTTTTTTCCTAACAGATTAAGTTTTGTTACCGATCACCTTCTTGGTTTTAACTAGCTTAGTTTGCCTTTTATTGTTATACTGTTTTTCACTGCATATTTATCACTATACAAAAAGGGAAATGATTTACCATTATGATGAGTTTGGAAATATATGTAATCTCAAACCATGCCTAGTGTTTGCTACTTTTACTCCTGTCTCGGCTTCGGGTACAATCTTGACCTTTCCAATGATCATTTTAAGATGGAAGGTTGGGGGATATGGTAAAACCTGTAAGTCTCCAGATATTATAGCCTTCTAGGAAACACTTATGCCAATCCATATGTTCCGAGCTTATTTTTGTGTCCAAAATACTATGGTTTCACTCAAAACTAACACTGACAATTCCTCGTGGTGTCAGTGGAGAACTTTGGATGGGCTTGAAACTTCATATTTTATCCTCGACAATTCACTTATACTATAACATAGTCCTCCTAAAAATTTCTCCCTAGAGAGGAAAAGAGTGGTGGGGTGCATTTATTACAAACCATCTACAAGTGTAGTGTCATAGATTGACTTGGACGCTCATTAGTAGCATTCTATGCCACATATGTATTATCTCAGTATTCAGGTCTTAGACTGTGCTCATCTGTATAGAGTGCTCCCAACTGCAGACATTCGCTAAAATCCTCCCTCATTTCAGTTCTATTGGCTGTTACATCACGAGTGCATCCCTCTTATTAATACGTAATACTCCCATCATTAGCTCCCTTTTTTATTGTATGTTACAAAAAAGGAAATTAATGGTGCAATCCTTCTATGAATGGAAAAATGTCTTTCGGTAATATACCGATAGCAATTGAAGACACTTAGCCCTTCTAAAATGCCTAGGGTCCGACGGCATCCATCCAGTTCTAGCCAACCGAAATATTCTTTGTAAAAAATGATAGGAAAAACTACATAAAATGTCCCTCAACTATAAGCATTTTGCTGAGATCATCCCTAGACTATAACAACAACTCCACCACAACATCAAACCCAAAAATGCCATTTCCCACCACCACAACTAGCCCTCTGTGCACCCAATCACCACCTAGAAATAACTCATCCTCTACCATGACATTAAACCATGACGAGGGAAACTACAACCACCAAAACTACCACAAGTGCTAGCCCACTGCCCGCCCACCCATTAGCAACAACACCATCACACCATTAATTCACTGCCACTACAACCACCCAATCAAACCCAGAACCATTGTTCCTCACCACTAGAGCCAGCCTACCGCACGCCCACCCTTCCACTACCCATGATTAACAACACCAAGACACCACTAAACTACCACCACGATTATCACCCTATCAAACCCACAACCAAGATTCCCTACCACCACAACTAGCTCACCCTCAACCACTGACTATCCATGAACAACAACAACACCACACGATTAAACCACCACTATAAAAGCTACACCACCAAACTTATAACCATCTTTCCCCACCATTAGAGCTAACCCACTGCTCACCCATCTGTTAAGAACACCACCACCACCATGGCAACCACCCTATCAAACCTACAACCATTATTCAGCACCACCATAGCCAGCCAAACGCCTACCCATCATTAATATACAGCTAACTTAGCCTCCACCCATTGTCAACAACTTCACCACAACAATAAACCACCACCACGACAACCACTGTTAGAAACCCACAACCACCCCATTGAACTTACCACCATTACTGCCCACCACCATCACAATCAACCTCTACAGCCACCACAACAGTTGACGCCCTGCCCATTACCAAGTCCATCAAACCCACCACCATCATTCCCCACAATTACAGTTAGCAGCCCCACCCAACTTCAAAACTAACCACCGACATCATCCCTCTACCCCACCATACCACCATCAACAAATACCATTGTTATAGAAAATAAGGCTTATGATGACGCGGATTCGAAATAGATTAATTTTTGAGTCGCCATCTTCTTTTTTGTGTTAATCAAAGAAGTTAATGGGAAAACAAAAAAAGAACCCTAAATTGCCTCTGAATATTTCCAATAAAATTGATCTAATCTACAAAACTCTAGATTTGGATCCGGAGAATATGTCTATGACGAGAAGGTTTTAGGCATCTAATCATACCCTTAAACGGTCTTTACTTGTTTTTAGGTGACTTTTAATGATTTTTTCCAAACATAAATACAATATACACAGACCCTATAAAAATCCTAATATGGCTTGAACTCAACAATGGGGGTCAAGTAGGCCCTGTACCCGATCAGACAAATCAGAATCAAAACCTCTTAGTTACAACCCTAGAGGAAGTAACCTACTTGTTGATCTGTGGTTTTAAAACCTTGATTATAATCAACTCTTTTAGTTGAATGTTTGAAACCTTATTTTTATTGTTCACACAGACCAAAAATCTGATTGCGGGGTGGGGAATTAATCTAATATATTCTACAAAAAGTGAAAAACAGAGGTAGAGAATTATAGCTTTCGACTTGAATTGTCTCACGATCGACTCCAGATTATCCACGACGCATTGCAAGAACAACACACACACACACACACAAGTGTATGAGAAACTTATATCTCTCTCTCTCTTTCTCTCTCTCTCTCTCTCTCTCTCTCACGCGCGTGCTAGAATATCTCTACTAGAAAACTAACAGACTCTGAGGGGATTTTTCTCTAACGGTCTGTCCCTTTAGGGGCTGCCAGGGGTTATTTATATGGAGGTTTAGAGGGCAAAAGAGTTGCAGAAAGAGACTATTTGGCAAATAAATCTTATCTGTCCATGAAATCAGAGTTGAGAGATTCAGACCTTGATTAGGGAAGAGTAAGCCGAGATAGAATGAAAAAGACAAAAATACCCTTATGGGTGATCCATTTAAGCCTCTAAAGAGAACTGCCCATTCAAAGGAGAATCGGTCGGTATACTTATCCTTTTTAATTTGGTATTAACCAATTTTCTAAAGAAAAAGACCACCTACAAATTATATATACGTGAAAAAGATAAACTCGAAACAAAACCCCAAATTAAAGCAAATTCAACCACTAGACTTTTTAACCTATCCAGACTTTGACCTGGGCTAAGTCCACAATAACTGAACTAACTAACTGGACCAGCCTAACTAGACTGAATAATTAAATAAGGGCCACAAGAATTGAATAACTAATATAAAGCCCCACAAAAATGAGGTATCTACAGAGCCCCTGAGTGAAGGAGCTCGCTTCTGAGCGAACATCAACGAAGATAACATAGCTTGTGATACACACAAAAAAGACCATAGAACCGATGAATGACTCGAGAACTCACACATAAAGGAGTCGGACCTTTTATAAGGCTTCCAACGTATCTTTTGGAAAAGGAATCGGACCAACGTAGTTTGGATGACTGGATAAGAGGTACTCAGACAGGTACGAGAATAACCTTTATCTAAAGCTAAAGCCAACAACACCAAGCAGTAACGGGTGGTTACCAGACAAAGTGGGCTGGTTTGAGATAATTGTGCCTGTGTGTGAGTCACACGAATAAAAAAAGAACAATTACGATAGTTAAAGCACATTGTACATGTGATATAAAGCAAAGGAAAACACAAAGGCCAAAAAAAAAAGCAACAAAAATTTTCAATTCTAGTCCTCTTACTTTAGTCCCTAAAGGAATCGCCACTGTAGCGAACCGCCTAAAACTTTTTAGACCCGGGAAGATCTAACTCGGAGTCACCATCTTATTCTATTGGTAAAAAAGAAACAAAAGAAACCTAAAAGACTCTAAAATGCTCAACAAGGTTTCTAACTTATAGAAAACAGAGATGGTGGATTCGGGTACTAAGTTATACAATAAGAAGATGTTAGGCACCCGTTATACCCTAACGGTCACTAGATTGTTTTTGTGATTTTTTTTTGCCTTTTAAGACATAACACGTAATCATGCATGTAAATATATATAAATCCATGCTAACATATTTCTATGACTTTGGTTTGAATTTGACAATAGGGGTAAAAAAGAGAAGCCTTTGAATAGACTTAATGGGCAGAAGTTCACCAAACTCGATCATTAAAACGATAAGTGGGGCTAGACATTTAATACTAGCCCATATTGGACTACTAAGAGAGGAGTCTGGAACCGGTCTGTCCTGTCAGCTAGCCAGTGTCGCTAATAATGAAGAGGGATAAGAGCTAGGATAAATGGGGGTCAAATCAATACATTTAAAGAAGAAGTATTTGAATATCTATCTCATTCTAAGAACCCCAAGCCCAGGAATCTACCGTGGAACAGGTTAATGCAATTGGCATTCTACCTTCTTCTACCAAATGAGGGAATGTCTCATGTATTCGGTCGGACAAACCGAAATCAAAATCGTCGTAGTTTGAATGGACCCTAGCAGAGAAGACTTAAACTTCGGTCTTTGGCACATATACAAATAAATGAATTTGAAAGACACTTTTTTTACAATTTTTATTCTATTGACTGAAATTTGGTCGCGAGGATGGGAGACAATCTAAACTTTTTCAATCTAATCTAGACTAGAAAGCGGTATAAAACTATCTCGAGACGGAGCTTGCTTAGAAGACTGGGAACCACCTCGCGAAAAATTCATGATGCAAGTAGATCACAAATGTGGAGATATTTTTTTTATGAAACGCTGAATATCTCCTTAGAAATGATGGACCACTTCTGGAGAAGTAATGGTCCAAAATTTCAAGAGATAATCGCTCTTTAAACTATAGCCTGAAGGTTCCTTCTATAGAGGTTTGAGGCTAACCGAAATAATAAGGATGACATTTCGAGTCTAAGATCTTTGGTAGATAGATATATTTGATTAAATTCGTAGACTGAAAAAAAAGTCATTTAATCGAGAACCGGGCCAGTTCACCCCTTAATATTTTAAGATGTTTTTTTTGAATTTCGGGACATTTTTATTTCTTAATTCGATAATTATTTCTGACAAAGTAGAAGGGATATACCAGATTTTAAAAATAATTTAAATCAATAAGATTTGCATGCATCATGGATCAATCTCAAGTTTATTCTAAATTATCTAATCACACACAATCTCTTAACTAGATAGGATGCAAATTGGACTGGACTGGACACTTGATTAAATAAATTTAGTTCATTAACTACTACTAGGCCAACTCCCATAATTAGTAATAAATCTTAATTATCAATGAAGCCCAACAATAGTAAATAAATAAAAAGACTACAAAATGGGGTGTCTACACATAGGTTGGCAATTCAAAGTAATTTAGGGTTTTTTCATATTTTTTCATGGTTAATGTTAACAATAAATTAAGATAGCTACTCGACATTTCCTCGGGCCTTTGCCTAGCCTAGAGAAATTTTCGAACGCGATACGCCACACAAAAGTCATGTTGTCTTTGAAAAATTTTGTGCTAATTAGACTTATGATGTGTAAGTGGATATGATTGTAACAAAAAAGGTACTTTTATTAAATAATTTTGTTTACAATTTCTTTACTTGTAACTTGTGGTAAACACTTCACTTGTAAAATGTCAACAATATCATTTTATGAAAGTATATTGTGCTAATTCACACGATCCTTTTAAAGATAATTGTAAAGAAAATTATTGTGATAAACTCTTAGTGTACTAATTCTGATTGTCATAACTTTTATAAAATAGCAATTTTATAGGATAATTTTGCTTACAATTGCTTTGAAAAGAGTCAAGGGTTCTTTATGAAGAGGGTCACGCATTTCGTAATTAAGAATGATGAATATGTTGTTATGTCTCCTTATGAAACTAATTCTTAGTACTTGGAACATCGACAGTTTAGACACATCATTTTTGTAGTCATTATTTATTAAATAAATATTGGGCTTTATTATTACTATTAGGATTTAAGCCTACTAATATGACTTAGTTAATTTGGTCCAAATGTCCAGTCTAGTTGTCTAGTCCAATTGTTTAGTCCAGTTGTCTAGTCCAGTCCAACAGTCCAGTTGTCTCGTCCGGTTAGGTCAGTCCAGCCCAAGTGTCTAGATTGTGATTTGTCTAGAAGATTTTATGAATTCGTGATTTATCATTGACGCGAATGATTAAATCATTGATTTACATGAAACATGAAGATAATGTATCAAAATTTGAAAAAGAAATTATAAACTTATGGGATGAACCGCCGGATTTTCGACAAATTGATCGGTTGATTGACTTTTGTCAGTCTGTGATTTTTATCAAACATTTTGTCTTACCATCAGATTGTAGATGGGTATGGACGTATGGTCATTTTTATCATTTCTGGCATCGCAGACCTGTATAAATAGTACCCTTGGCCTATATTTTGAAAGATCAGCCTTTTCTCCCTAGACCATTTATACAATTTCTCCTGGAAGCGGTGTATCATCTTTTAAGAGAAATTAGGACTTCATGATTCACTAAGATAAGAGTTTGGAGTCTATTAGATTGTGGATTGTTCGCACAGTATTCCCGAGTCTTCTAGGCACGCAGAATCGCGAGGTATATTTTACTGCTTTCTAATCTAGTTTAGTAGTCTAGAATAATTTCCCTTTCCTATGATCACACTTCATTTCCAATATAAAAATCATAAAAACAAGTCTTTTCAATTCCTAGCTCGAGTGTAAGACCGAGTATAGGTCGCCTCCCATAGGATCAGTGCCGAACTACGATGGTTTTGATTATAGTTAGCCTGACCAGATACGTAGGCCATTCGACCTCTGATGTCGAGTTCAAGCCAATAATATAGAATAAATTAGGATTTATGAATATTCATGTGTTTATGTGTTAAAAAGGCCAAAAGTCAATAGAAATGATGTAGAGACTGAAATGGTATGGCCAGTGCCTTTTACCTTCCCATCGTATAACTTAGTCCCCAAGCCCATTTCTCTGTTTTCAATAGATTAATTAGTCTTTGGACATTTTTAGAGTCATTTTTAGATTTATCTTATTCTCCTATGTTTAATAAATAAATAAATAAAGATGCCGACTCCCTAAAAATCCCCTTAGCTGGATTATTTTCGAGGCAATTTGCTACAGTGACAACTCTGCTAGGACTAAAAGGATTTATATTACTTTTTGGATCTTTTGTATTTTTTGTGATGTATAATATGTAGAATGTGTTATAAATGTGGTAATTGTGCTTTTATTTCTATACCTCACACATGCACACGTTTGTCCTTAACCCACTTACTCGAGGGAAACAATTGAACCCTTGAACTTCCTAGTTACCCTCAGCTCTAAGGCCTCGTACTAAAAAAACCTATTGATTTCTTGGTATATTAAATGGCTTGTACACGTACTAGTGATCGCTCATTATTAATCTTATTGAGTTACAGGCAGGAGGTATATGTTATGATTTGAGCTGAATGATTAATCTTACCCCAGCATTGAGAGAGAAACCACACGCCCGAACCATTTCATTGTTCTACCTTTTTTCTGAGAGAATACCTGTTTTGGTCTATGGCATATTGGCAGCGGAACTAGTAAATATTCTGTAAGCTAGCTTGTAATCTCAGCAAAGAGGAAAAACTCTAACTAACCGGCCAGTTTTTCGCGGTCTTAACCGTACGGTTAGTCAGTAAGTGCTATACCTTAGACCCACTGACCAACCAGCCGGTTAATCCACCCGGTTACCGGACGGTTAGTCTGAACCTTGACCTCCGAAATTTTTTTCAAATAGTTTCAACCGACTAACCAATCGGCCGGTTTATCCACCCGGCTACCGGACGGTTAGTCAGACTCTCCTTTTCCCTAAATTTCTTCTGAATCAAATAATAGACCCACTGACCAACTGGCCGGCTAGTCAGGAATCTTTCTCACCCTAAAAAATTTTCAGCTCAAAACCATAAACCCACTGACTAACCGGTCCGTTCACCAACTGGATGATTGGATGGTTAGTCAGCACAATTCCCCCTACACAAGTTTTTGGAAATTCCAAAAAAATAGATACACTAGTTAGAAGCCTTACCCATATTTCCCATCCCCAGGAGGTGTAAACTCGCCAATTCGACCTGTGTGATCTATATGATTAAATTTCAAAAAATTCCCTATACAGTTGAGGCTAAACGAGGCTGGTATCGGGACTCATCTGGAAAACTCACTTGAACCCCAAGAACCGAAGAATAGCCTCAGTTGGTAGATCTTGTCCGCATTGTTAGTGCGTTACAAAAGGTTTTTTAGGCCTGTTTTGCAGCCCTAGCAGATTAACAGACACGGACATCGGATGAGATGGAGAATGTGATACCCCGGAAAATACCGGAGATTAATCTAACCGCGAGTTTGATTAATTAATGGGGGATTATTTTATTAAGTAGCATTATGTTGGTGACAATTAAGTGTTAAGGAGCTAAATAAGGGGGTTAGTGTGGTCGTGGGGGTTGAAATGAAATTTTGGAAAGTTAAGGGGCAAAAGTGTAATTTTGGAAAATATGATAAATGGGATGCATATCTTTGTTAAGTAACATACTTTTGATGATAATGAGGTGTTAGGGGGTTACATGGAGGGTTAGGGTTATTTTGGGGTCAAATTGTAATTTTTCAAAGTCGAGGGGTCAAAATGCAATTTTGGAAACTTGGGGGATTAAAGTGCAAATTGTTGAAAGTTGTAAAAGGTGTCACAATTGGAGAGAAGTCAGCTGAAATGTGGCCACTTCCAGCTAGAGTCTCGGATGAGTCATGAAACCTAAAGATGAGTGAAGTGGGTGGATGAAAGTGAAACAAAAAGAAAATGAAAGAAGGTGTTGGGGGAAAAAATGCAAATACAAGAAAGTTATGAACATGAATAGTGCGTGAACAGTACCCCGTGAAGAACACAGCAAAAAGAGGAAGAAAAAGGGAGGAAAAAGAGAAGAAAGGAAGAAAGAAGAGAGGAAAGGGAGAAATGAAGAACCTAGAATTCATTTGGGTATGATTTTGAACCCTAAATCGCGAAGTTATGGAAGAATTGGGTGAAATTTTAGTTGAAGAACATGTGACATGTGTATATATATTTTGGTTGTGTATGTATAATCGGGGATGGGGAATTTGAATGGATTCTTGTTAGAATCATGTTTATGAGAACTTAAAATGGAGAAAGAAAGGAAACTAATTAGGGTTTCGAAATTGGTGGGAGTTCAGTGTGCGTGGGTGTGTGTTCTTCAATTTGGTTCATGGGTTTGGATTCAATTGGTTTAATTGTACGAAATTGATGCATAACAATGAGTTTAGGGCATGAATTGGGCGTATTATAAGGTGTTTAAGTGATCTAAGATGAGTTTGTGAGAAGTTCATGTGTGATTGGAAGAGAAATGTGCCCAGGTGTGTAACTATTGAAGGAGGAAGAAGATAAGTGTGTGTGCGTGAAGGTGAACTAGTGTGTGTGCTGATGTGAATAGTGACTGTTTTTGTCACTAAAGATGGAAATTAAGTAATCAGTTTAAAATTCGAATTTTAAAAAAAGGGCAAATTACAGTCAAGTACAACGAGTTTCAAAATATAACATTCCGTGACCAAACACTTTTAAAATGTATCAGCCGTGTCCATCCGTTAGGGTTCCATCCAAAAATTGTACTTTTTGTATGATGTCATCAATATGTATTTTTAAAATGACGATACTACCCCTTGTACTGTATATATTGAAAAATATCTGTTTATTATTATATATGATTTATTTATCAGTTTTAGTTTTAGGATATTCTTGAAACCCTAATTTGCAAATTAGGATTTTCTTGAAACCCTAATTTGCAAATTAGGGTTTCAAGAAAACCCTAATTTGCAAATTAGGGTTTTATGTTCTTTCTCCCATTGCCGGTGAATCTGAAGTACCCGCCGGCCGTTGCCTTCCTACCCCGCCCCCGCCGTCGGCAGTCCCTCCTTCCCCGGCCCCTCGCTGCCGGCAGCCCCTATCCACACCACCCCACCACGCCAACGATAGGTTTCGACGCCGGCAGGAGACGGGTGGGCGGTGACGGGGTGACGAGGAAGGAGGAGGCATGCGGGGTGCGGCGCCGGGGAAGGGGAGCAGGCGGGGTGCGACGCCGGGGAAGGGGAGCCGGTGGGGTGCGGCGCCGGGGAAGGGAAGCAAACAGGGTGGGTGGGTGACGGGGAAGGGCGAGGGGGATGCAGATGGGGTGGGGAGGGGTGGGGGGGGCAGACAATTAAAATTAGGGTTTCATGTGGTCCCAGGGGCAAATCAGGGTTTCAACTTTTAGGGGCAACTTGGTCTTTTTGTCAGAACCGTTAAGTATTTTTGTATTCCGTTTGTCAATGGACACAAGTGTTACATTTTGAAGCTTTGTGTCCTCGCGTGTAATTACCCCCAAACCTCAGGGATATAAGTGTAATTAGCCCTTAAAAAATGTTAGGGTCATATTTAGCCAAAGTACAAAAGAAGGACCCTAGTTATTTTTAGGAGACCTGTATCGTGGAAATATTTCAGATTTTTCCGAGATTGGGAAGAGGGTGAACGGACGCAGGAAGTTTGAAACTTTATGATAAAATTTAAAATATCAAACGAACGCGGTTTTGGGCGAAACTTTTATGGGGACCTTAAGATGCTGAGAAGTTCCATTTCCCAAGATTTCGGGTTATTCCAAAGTTGTTTCCTATTTTTGGCCTAATGGCTTTTAAGCGCTCGGTCCAGACACCGGCTCGAATTTTTTGGGCAAAAATTTTTTAAAATTCTCTTTAGCTCAAAAATGATTTTAGAAGGCTTAAAATTGCATTTCAAAATACTTTTGAGTTTTTTTTATGCCAGGAACCCTCAGGGGGCATTTTGGTAATTTGTCACCCAAAGAGGGGTATTTTGGTAATTTTCTGGTAAAGTTTTTCAAATGATTTTTTCCTCCGGGAAGGGTTGTAAAACACCTGAAAGGTTGTTTTGAAGCTGATTCGGAGGCATTGCGGTGATAGTGAACCCCGTGGGCATTTCGATAATTTGCCGCCTAAAGGGGGGTATTTTGGTAATTTTTCCTACAATATACTTTGAAGGACTGTTGGTCTAAGAAGGGGTGTAAGACATCTGAAAAGTAATTTTGAAAGGGGTTTTGAGATGTTTGTTGGTGTAGCGGCCATTAGGGGGTATTTTGATAATTTGCCATGTTGACGCCAAATTTTAGGGAACACATGTAATTCAGCGTTCGAAATGGTGGGAAGTAAGGAATGATGTTAATACGTTGAAATAATGAGATAGTAACTATTGCTAATGCATTGGTAAGCTAGGTTAAGGATCCAATTATTAGATCGGATTAACAAGCTGTCGTAAGACGCTATAAATGACTAAATGGGAAGGGGTAGAATTGGGAGTGCGTATATGTGGAATGATTTCTAACGAGCAGATTATTATTTGACTAGGTGATGCAGCTCGTTGCGATCAGAGATTGCGAGTTGCTTCGGCTATAAGCCAATCAGGTAAGGACAATGCGGTTCTGATATGCTAATTCATTGTTTCAATTAGCATGCCATGTTGATGACGTATTGTTGAATTCTTGTTATTATGATTGGTCACCGGTAGTCATTGTGACCGGTATACTCATATTTGGATTGTGCTGTTGAGGACTTAGGGTAGAATAAATTACCTTTGTCCGCCCTGTTGATAGAATTTAGTGAGGATGATGGGTGTCCCAGTATGCTATGATTCGATTCGATTAGCATACTTGAAGTTGATGATGGTGTTGTGAAGGGGTTATCATGTGGTTGTTGTGAGATGCCGGCAGTTATTGATAACTGATATCTCTTCTCTTTGAGAACACTATTGAGGACTTGTGGCAAACTTCTCCCGAGTCCACCCTGTCGTTGATGATGATGTTGTTGAGGTCGTTGTGTGATGTCGGCACTTATTGGTAGTCGACATTCCTCTTATGTAAGAACATTGTTGAGGGCTTGTGGTAATCTTCTCCCAAGTACGCCCTGTTGATGATGTTACGTTGAACTCTTGTTGTTAGGTCTGAACACCGGTTGATCTTTTGATCCGGTATTCCTTGTTGAACTGTGTTGTTGAGGACATAAGGTGGAATAAACTTTCCCTTAGTCCACCCTGTTGATGAAGTCTTGTTGTTTGGCTGTAACGTGGTTAGGGAAAGCACTCTAAATGAGTTCTCTGCTTGTTGACAGTGTCTCTTCTATTTACTTGAGACTGAGATGAACATCCCATAAAATGGGACATCAATATGAGGAGGATGGCCTGTGAAACATGATCACTGGCAAAGAGGATGTAGGGCGCGCGAGTCGAGTCTGTAATGCCTGGTCAAGTCTAGTATGTCGTGTCTGAGTTGCATTGCATTTGATTTTCTTTTGATGTTAATGATTTTAATGACTCGTATTTCGTTGATGTTTATCTTTTCAATTTCCTATTTTAGTGTTCACTTGCATAGTCAGTCAGTCTGTCTGTCGGTCAGTCAGTCTTGTCCATGAGGAGGTGGCAGTAATGCTATTCTATTGGGCCTTAAAGCCGCTCAGTCTAACGAAAGAAAAATTATCGTTTGACAATTATGCTGATGTCAAAAGTTTATTGGAACTCTTGATTCATTTCTATCGTTGAGATGATTATTCTTCCTCCAAGTCTCTTGAATCATTTATACATGATACTCCTTGTGTTGTCTTTACTGGGCGATTTACGCTCATTCCTTATGTTGTATTGTGCAGGCTATAAGGTTGATCAAGGAGAACCTTCTAGAAAGGAAAAAGACACAAGCTAGAAAAGTTGAGCAAGGGGATCAGTTGTGTGAGGTAAGAACAGCTAGGAATGGTGGAATAAAAAATGTGTTGCGAGATAGGTTGATAAGAGTCCCACGACTACAGTCGTATATTAGGTTGTAACCATTCATGTTGTTTAACGACCTGAAGGTCTTCCGCTGCAGTATGATGTATGTTTGTAAGATTTTTTTTTTGTAAGGACGCATTTTGGAGCGTCTATTAATGATGTATGAGTATGAGGATGTAGTTGCTCTGTATTCAGCACAGGG